>BPLR01009472.1:0-26481 GCA_021605095.1 Caerostris extrusa | reverse complement strand
CCAAATTCTCCAGAAAATTCTCCAATTTAACGTTATTCATGAATCATTTTCAAGAGTTAAGGTACCCAAAGAGCCATTTTCCGCCAAAATTTGTAATGGAATTTTATTTGCTTGGCCCTCAGTTACGGATAACGTCATGGACCCTTAACCATGACAACATCATGTTCACACAAGATAACAATTTATTAGATCCTTAATGACAATAAGCAAAAATGTTATAACACATTTTCATTAAGAATTTTTGTAACTCATGAGAGAGTAAATCGCTAATGTAAAAGAAACATTTTTTGAAAATTAAAACTGGAAATATAGATAAGTACTTCAAATATTTTCATTAAAACACATTAAATTAATTGATGAAATTAGAAATGCAAATATAACTTAGAAATATCTAAAAGTCTAAGTGTTCTGAGGAAATGTTCCAGTTGTGTGACATTAAATACAGCGTAGAATTATAAGTGGAAATTGATAGCCATGAAAAAATTTTCCGATATACTAAAGAGTTAATGTTTTTGAATCAATTATTTTTATTATTTTTGGGAGTAAAAACGGGCATACATTTGAAAGAAGAATTTTACTTTAAAAATCAAATACCTAGAATAGTAACATAAAACTATTATGGTATTTGAAGAGAGACACATGCATTCGCGTACTTTACCCACTTATTTGTAGCATCTACTACTTTTCTTTTAATAAAAATTCATTTACCTTTGCTTTCTTGCATCCATTACTTGCATAAGCGAGTCCTATTTGGGGATCTATTGCTTCGTCGAATTTCGAGATCATACAAAAAGACTTGAAAATAAAATCTACGTATGATTACATATTCGCCTTGGTTTTTCCGAAATGAGGATATCAGACATGCTCTTTCCCTCCCAAGTTTTAAATAAGTTGTTTATAAAATTGCACAAAATTTTTATAACTCCATTCAAATATTAATAATTCTGTTTTTTTTTTTTTGTATGATCTAAGCAACTATGATTACGACCTTTTCTGATTTCAAAAAATCGTAAAAGACCTCGCACTGTTCTGAATATTATTCATTAACGTTTCGATATCCTCCTTTCCGAATTACCATGGAGTTTCTCCACTGAGTCACAATTTACCCTCTACAATAGTTTTTGTTTGTTTTTCTATTGTTTATTTTTATTACCTTCTTAAAAATATTATAATATTATGAAAAAAATTATATGTGAATAAATTTTGTTTAATTAATTATTAAAAAATATATATAATTAATAAATGAATAATATATATATATATATATATCTATAGATATTACTCTTTTTCTATCTAATCAATGGGCTTAAACTTAAGAAACTTCTCTCATTCAGAAAGCAGTAGATGGAGGTTGCTAAGCAACCAAGGTTCTCCGTCAATCGTGTGTAAAGTATGAAACATTATTGTAAAATTTGAATACAGAAATAATTATTTAAGATTTGCCTTTGATACAATAACAGGTTTAATCTGATGTTTGATTCATAAAATTGCCCATTGTTTTAAAAAATGTATATTATTATCTTAATTACGTTTCGAAAGTTGCTGAGAAATTTTTGAAAATTTTATCAGGTTCAATTTCAAAATTTAAAAATATTTTTAGTTAACTCAGAATCGATATCATGGTTGTGAATACAATACAACATAAAACGAAAAATAAGGATATTTTTCAATTTTCAAGTTTGATTTGAATTATATGAAGGAGGACTTAAAAAATTAAATCAAACTAATAAATTTAAATTTAAATTTTCAAGTTTGGTTTAAGTTATATTAATAAGGATTTAAAAAATAATAATAAAATAAAAACTTGAAAGCGGTATATCATTTTCATCAATAGGCAATTTTCCATTTGAAATTATTTAGCAATTCATAGTTTAATAATTATTAAGAGAAATGTAAGTCCTAATAGAAAGGAAACTTATCTTAATAATTATTATAAATATATAAAAAGATAATTTGAAAATATTCTTACAAGTTTCTAAAGAGTGGTATAATTATTAAGAGAAATGTAAAATCCTAACAGAAAGGAAGACTTCTCTTAATAATTTATTAAACTATGAATTACTAAATTTTAGAAACTTGTAAGAATATTTTCAAATTATCTTTTTATATATTTATATTCCATCTATATTTTAAATGAAAATAATAATAATATATATGAAAAAGCATATACATGATTTAATAAAATCTTGAAAATAGTATTAAAATAAATCAAAGAATGATTTTGAATTATCTTCTCAAAATATTAATTATTACTTAAAATATAATATTATTGTCACTAAATATACCCCTAGCATCATTCGTATAGAAGTAGATAATAGGATATAATTTGAAATTAGATATCTTATAAAAATATTTCTGCAACGATTCTATATCGTACATATACACACCAATTTAATACTTAACCCAACGATGTAGGTTTACGAAATCTTATATTGGTACAAAATTATATGTGTAAAATGGTAACAATATTTTTAAAATAAGAATTGTTTATTAGAGTTAAAATTTCATTTTTTTAATCAGATAAAAACGGTCATTAAGAATACATACACATGATTTGATAAAATCCTTAAATTCAACTAAATGAAAATTAAAAGTGATTTTAAATTATTTCTTCAAATTAAACATTTTTTATTAACTTACATGTTATCACACATTTTTAAAATAATTTGGTACTTATATTCAATATTCATTTTTATATCGAACATATTTTTTCTATAAAAGGATAACTATTTCTAATTTGTAATGATTTGATACTAATGAAAATAAGTAGTTTGAGTTATTTGTCTCATTTCTTTTTGTTATAAATATTTAAAATGGATATAAACCTTTACTGTAAGTAGGTAATAAATGAAAATATGAGCGCATAAAAAATTGATTTTTAATTAATTTATCTGTGTTCTGCCTGGCTTTAATGTAATTTATGGTCTTATTAATAATACTTTACAATTAAAGAACTTTAAATTAATGATATAACTGAGATGAAAAGAAATATAAAGCCTGTATTTTTTTAAATATCCTTTAGAGCTGATCGTTTAAAAACAATAAATTGAAAAAGAAACTATTCCTGGAACGTGGCGCCATCTTTACGATTTTAAAGAAACATCTGTATTAAACTATTTTTCGAAATTGCTCTAAATACATATTTATATCTAATGAAAAATTGGTTGAAATATTTTTCAGTTATAACTTATTTTTGCTAAGACTAAATTAATTAAAAATAATTGAACACAAGTAAAAAACAATATTTTATTTAGCTATGACAAAAATTCAATTTAATTCCATAAAACTAATTTTTTGTAAACATCCATACTAAAATAAATCAAGTCAAAATTTTTTTCTAGAAATATAATATTTACTCATATATTATTAATTATTACAATTCTTTATTAGGGAAGTAGCATTTACACTTGTTTAAATAACTAAATTATTTATTCTTTTAACAACATTGTCTTTACAAATTACATACCAGTACAAAACATGAATTTTTCTGCAAAAATAATAGAATTTATTTTAATATTTTAAATTAATACAAGTAACATTGTATCAAATATTTAAATTAAGCTTAGAATAAGAATTTCTGCCTTTTTATAAAAATAAACTACTTTTAAACACGCTGCAACAAAACATATGCTGCACAAACACGCTGCACAGCAGCTAACAAAACACATGTGCGATTAACACATATCAAATCTACAATAAAAATGTCCTCTTTACTTAAAATATAAAAACCTCATATCAACTAACAAGAAACAAACTTGGTCTATCAAATAAAAAATAAATAAAAAAGCAAAACAATACATTGAAAGATTAGTTACAGAAAGTTTTTAATTTCAGTCACTACCAAAATGTATGCAATGTAAACCAAATATATTAAAAATAAGTAATCATTAAAAAATTTGAAATTTGAATTTGTATGATGTTTTTTAATGATATAAAGATTTTTGATAACATACATAATGAGTTTAAAGTAAAATATTATTGCAAAAGTTAAAATTTCAAACTCTTTAGCAATTATTATAATATGTTGTTGTTTTTACTAGAAAAATATTGCTTTCTTTTCTCATAGATCCAATTTTTAAATATGTCAAAAAATTCCATTTGGATTTTTATATTATTTTTTTTACAATTTTTATATAATTCATTTATTTTAGAAAATTAATACATTTTAAAATTTTTTGATAAAAATATTTGATCTTTTAAAATATACACTTTGTTGTTTCAAAATTTCCTAAAAAAAGTATTCAGTGTATTTCTTTATATTAATATTTTGCTCTAATTATCTATAAATCGTAAGAAAATTATTTGCAATTCGAATATATAATTAAGTAATAAAGATTGATCTGTTATTTGTATGTTAATGAATTTTTCACATAAATTTTTAGATAAATTGTATATGTTTTAAGAAAAATAACAGGAAACTTAGTGATTAAATAATTAATTTAATTTGTTAGAATTCGGAATATAGAGAATGTGTGACAAAATATATTCGTGAAATTAAAAAAACTAAAAAAAAAAAAATGTTTGTCTAAATAAATTTAATTTCGTAAATCTTTTAGTTTATATTTTTTGAAATACAAAAAAAACTATTAGAAAACATAAATAACAAAAATTATATTAATAAAAAAACATTCATAAAAAAAACTAAGAATTAATTGGTAAAATTATTGAAAGGATAAAGTTTATAAAAATATTATTAGTTCTTTTAAAATACAGGCAATAATGAGAGTATATTCTCAGCAAAATAAATTAGAAAATCAAATTATTCATATTCCAAAAATTATAAATTATGAAATAGGCTCTAAATTCAGAACGTGAGGAGATATATGATTTATATGTTTAAAACATTCATTATCTGTTTCGATTACAAAAAAAGAAATTTCAAAAGTATACAATATAATTAACTAAAAATATTATTTAAAAAGAAATAAAAAAGAAAATTAAATAAATAAAAAATTAATTAATTAAAATTAATTAATTAAATTTAAAAATAATTAACAGACTTTCAAAATATTATATTTCCTGGCTTTTTCTAGCTGTAACAGTATTTTTATATAATGTTTATTTTTTTTTTTTATAAGTATTGGGCTCTATATTCAAAATTCAAATATGTATTGAAAATAAAAACAGAAATATTTTTATATAAAAAGAAAAAAATGTTCATGCACATCAGAAGAAAAATGTATTAGAAACGCTGTAATATTCTTAACGAAATATAGTTTATCGTTATCCATTGAAAACAAAATAAATAAAAATAAAAGGTAATTTTGGGTCCAAAAAGACTGTAATTTTCTTAAACATTTTTTTTTTTTTTTTTTTAATTTTAGATTTAATATTGCTAAATCGCTCAATAAAATTTTGTTTGAAATCGTTTTTCAGCATTCTTTCTCTTTCACACATCAAAAATATTAATTTATAAAAGTAGGAACATAATTCATATAAATCTCAGAACTAGGAGTTAAAATATAATTAATTGATATTTTTTATTACTTAAAAGATATGATTGAGGTAGTGCTTTTATTTAAATAATTTCTCCGAAAATAAATATAAAAAATAAATAACAAAAGTTTATACTTGAAAAAAGATTGTATATTTATAAATTTTTTAAGATAGAAATACTAAATTATAAGTGATAGATTATAGACCCAGAAAAAAAATCTAGCAAACAGAAAGTATAATATATACAACATTGAATGTAATATATCACATTTAACAAATTAATTTTACGCTGAATTTGAACTTAGATATTACCCAAAATGTCATTGAAGAAATTTTGAAGATAATTAATTTTACCTCTAAAAATAAATAATTTTAAAAATAAAGCAACAGAGTTGGCATGCTTGTAAATAGTATTATACAAATATTTTACTAGGGACATTTCATTACAATACTGTATATCACCATAAGATATGACAAGCTATATTTAATCAATTGTTCTATAGTCATTGAGATATCCAACTTCACACTGCAACTGGGAGATTGTCGTCTTCTGTTTTTTCAGATTTGTGTCGAAAATAGGGCTCCAGCGCCCAAAGTAATCCAACGAAGACTCCAATAGCACCATTTATATACATTATATAATCATAGCTTCCAATGGTATCTCTGAAATAGCCTGAAAAAAACAAAAAATAACATTTGAATCTTTCATAGCCAAACAAACTGATAAAAGTTATCAAATGTGTTTTGTAAGTGTTAAAGAAATTTTACACTAATTCTTTAAATAAAATTAATTACTATTTTATAATATAGTTTTCTTTTTTCATTATTATTATTTATATTTTACTATTTTATTTAAAAATGAATATTATAGAAAAAATTCTTAAAACGGCTGCAGCTGGTTTCGTTGAAAGATAAAATCTGGTTATATAGACGTGGTTATATAAGCTTCTTGTTGTTATATAGGCAGCCTGATGCCCAATTGGCTAGGCACCAGTCTTTGATACCACAGGCGTCTGATTAGAATCCTGGCTGTGGCAAGAAAACCTCCACAACTTGAAAATTTTTTTGTTCCCTTCCCTTCCAGCCCCAAACCTCCATTACTCGAAATTTCAAATCTCTATAAGTCGAAACAATTAGTCAATCCTCACAAGCCATTTTTGGATATATTTTACCTCCGTAACTCGAAAAAAATTGGACCTCTGTATCTCGAACATTAGCAATGTTTGATTTTACAATCTTTTTTACAACCTTTACAACTCGATCATTTGAAACTAATTACCTCTATAGCTCGAATAGGTTACCGACTTTATGAGTTTGCCGACAATGTTTCTTAGAAAACAATGTATGTGTATATAATAAATAGAATAACCAATTCTATGAAATAGCAACTCGAAAGAAAAAAAAATTCTGCTTATTGTTCTGCTTTTCTGCTTATTGTTAGCACAATCTAAATTGGTTCAACATCACAGCAAATTGCATCCTATTGCAACATACTTTCAAGACAATTTCTTTTGTACTTGAATGCTTTGAACAAATTTATTGCAAAAGTTAGAAAATATAAAATTTTAATATTTTTATTTCATTTCAAAACTAAAAATCTCGTTGGTTGTGTTTATTGCAAGTTTTCAAATCTTATTCAAGTGAATTTTTATAATTCGAGCATCAGCTAGGCTTCTATAAACATTCAACATTGAAGCATGGTTGATATGCATAATTAGATAATATATATTATCATTTTAAATATTCAAGTAATTTCTTTTATTAATATTATTTACCCTGCTTGCACTTATATTAAAAATATTCTACAGATTTAACATATTTAACTTTGTGTTGTTAGTATTTTTATACAAAAACAAGGAGAATAAAGTGCATTAAATACTTACCTATATAAGCTGGTAACGCAAATCCAAGCAGCCCAGAGAAGAAATTCATGCACCCCATAGCGATAGATTGCTCGTGATTTTCCATGTATTTTGACACAAGCACATTATGTCGAACGAAAAGTGATCCTTGGAACAGGCCAAAAATGGCAAGCATGATGAACAAGGTAATTTTGGTATTCATAAATGACAAAGAAGCTGTGCAAGCTCCTTGGGCAATCATGGTAATCAACATGTACTTAGCCAAAGATAAATACCCTCTATCTGTGATCCATCCAAGGCACAATCTACCCAGTAGATCGCCAAGAGACAAGGCGGCTATGGCGTATTTGCCATCTTCTTCCACTAATCCCTTGTCCATAATGAAATCAACAACTGTTGTGATGATGGGTATAAAGGTCATGAAATGGACGGCACGACAGAGGCAAATAAGAAGGAACAAGGGTTTTTTGTAAAGTTTCATTGCTGTAACTATGTGTCTGAAAAAGGTGTTGGGATGGAAATCTTCCTTCTTCACAGAAATGGTTTCCAAGGATGAAACAGCTTCTTTCAAGACGCTCGATTGATTCTTGGTGTTCTTGATTCTTTGTTCTTTCTGGGAACTGTTTAAAGATGTGTGCATGTTATACAGCTTTTGAAGCTCAAGCAATACTTTATGGACATCAGCCTTTTTTCTTGTGGAAATGTAGACAAAATATCTGATTGTGCATCTCGGATATATTTCAGTTTTATCAAAAGAATTTTGATCAAATTCTTTGAATTTTTTTACCAGTAATGTCTGGTACCGAACTTGTTTTTGTGATATCACTATTATCAAAATTGATACCTTTTCAGCTGAAAACTTTGGCTTTTATGCGTTTTACCATTCTCTTTCACATCTAGCGTATCACAGTAAAAACTTAACTTTTGATAGTTTTAAATTCTGATAAATTGCCTCTTCTCTAAAACTTTGAAGGCAACTGTATAAATCTTCTAACTCATTCATATAAGTCTCTACTGAAGGAACTGGTTCGTTTCTGTTGATTTCTAAGTATACTTTATCACTGTATATTTGGGTTGTAAATATATCCAATACTATAGCTCTATTTTGCCTCAGGAACTGAATATCAGGAAAATTATCTAAATCCTTTTTCGATGGATTCTTTTCTTGAGAAATGCCGTTTTCACAAAATAATTTTTCATTTTCAAAATCTTTGTCCTTTGATTTGTCTTTTGAAGATACCCTTCTTATAGAATTTCTATTGTTTAATTCACCATTTCTGCCCCTCTATGAGAAGCCATGGTGGTTTTCTCAGTATCATAGCTGCTGGTATGGTATGCATGATAATCGCACCTACAATGAAGGAAGGTTCCCTGCATTCCGTACATCACAAGTAGCTGCTCAAAAGCACTGGGAAAGAAACGATCCGACACAACCACCAGAAAAGCTAGTCCTGATGCAGTGTGGCATATTTATCAAAATATTGTCCAATCACTACTTGAGGGAGTGTGACTGTTAAAGCAGTTCCAATACCTAATGAAATAAATAAAATATAAGGCAATATCAAACATCTTTGCAATTTATGTGTAATTCACTATTATATAAAACTACAATCCCATGATAAGGATTGTATTAAATTTTATCCAATACAAACATGTTACCTTTATTGTCGTATTAAAATAATCTTGTTATTATTAAACGTATTTTTACAAATGATTTTGTAACTTATGAATCTGAAGTAAAATTGATTCTTCTAAATGCTGCAGATGCATGATTCCCTATATGTACAAAGTAGCCCGTGTATAAATAAATGATTGGCATGCATAGATAAATTGTTTTAATGTAATTTCATTATATTTCAAACATTTAAACTATTGATCTCAACTTTCTTTGAATTTTTTGAAAATCAATTTCTAAACTTCATTAATAGCTTCAGAATTCTTCTTTATGGTAGTAATATGAGTAGATGATTTTAAACAATTAAAGTTATTTTCATTGATTTAGAAAGTTTCAATTTTATTTACTTATAATTGTACTAATTGAATTAAGCTACTAACTTTAGTTTCATCTAATTCAATGCTTGTAATTGATTTGAGTTATTAAGTTATTAACAAGACGTCTATGTAGACGATTCAAAGGTTACTGAAGGTTAATATTAATGTTATTCAATCATTATTGGTATACTATATTCTTAAGAAATAAAAAAATGAAATGTCTTGGAGATTTTTTGAAGAATAATAGGTATACGTTCGTGTTTCCTGACATGAAAACCATTAACAACCCTGTCCCTCTCAATAAGTCAATTATTATGAAAAGCCCATTGCCAAAGGGCAGGTTTTTTACAATTTTAAATCGATCTAATTAACTGGATTGAATACAAATCTTCACTCTGGATCTCACAATAAACTTCTACTAACAACCAAATTCATGGTGAAGTATTTAGAAATATATAAAAATATTTTCTGTTCGTAAAAGTATATAGATTTTTAACGGTCATAATTTCGAGCACATAACCAGCAGTATCATATAACCGTTTAGGCGTATTTGTTGCTTCGAAAAAAAAAAATTTTAAAAAATATCTCGTATATAATCCGCAGCTACTTATAACCTGAAGATGTAATTGTTAGTCAGAAAAAATAAAAAAGTCTTGTATAATATGCAGCTGCATATAAATCCCAAAATGTGATAGTTGCTCAAATATCTCTCTCTCACTCCCTTTTATATGTATATGTATATATATATATATATATATATATATATATATATATATATGTGTGTGTGTGTGTGTGTGTGTGTGTGTGTGTGTATAAAGAGAGAGAGAGAAAGACATATTTGAGCAACAATCACATTTTGGGATTAAATGCTTCTGCATTATATATATATATATATATGAAGACGTGAACGCGCAGTTTCATGAGTCGTTTTAGTTTCAGTCTGAATTTTCGCGATACCAATGTAGCGGACCGCTTATTGATTTCTGATGTATGGCAACCGTGAGGTGGTTCATTGTCTATTTAAAATTTAAAAGTTTGTTAGTTGTAGTTTAGGCTTTGTGTTCCATTAATTTACGATGTATAAAATAAATAATATTGTGTAGTGGAACTTTAGTCTTCTTCTTACAAGAACTGTGTTTTAACTTAGCGTTCCTTTTAAAATAATTGAAATTTTCATCTTCTCTCGATGTGAAGAAATGTGAGCTAATCGAGGAACGTTTGGGTGTTTATATATATTAATCCGCAGCGTCATATAATGCGCAGGTGAACCAAGTCTGTTATTTGGCATACCATGCAATAATAGAACTAAATTTACAGTTCAATTTTTAATACAACTTAATAAAACTAGTAAAATGCTTTTCAATTTTTAATAAAATTTTTGATACCAAAAGTATATAAGTATATAAAAAACAGTGCTATAAATTTATAAAAAAAAAAAAAAAAAAAAAAAATATATATTAGAAACAATTTGTCCAACGATTTCTAATTGTCATGTTTCATATTTACTTGGAAGATATTTTTGATCAGTATCGTAGTTAATTATTAATTTGAATTTCTGTAAGCAGAGATAAGAATTAAAAAGGACGAATAAAAACGGCTAATGGCCAGGGTAGGCTTTAAAGAGGATAGTATATGAAAATGCCTAGAATTCATTCCTCTCATTTTCGACCATTAGCACATACGTGGTATGTGTGTTGAATTTTTTCATACTTTTGAAAAAAGGCTTACTGACTATTAACTTTTTTATATTCAGAATATTGCTTGTTTTTCTAAGGACAAAAAGTCATTTTAGGTGACAGTTTTATAGAATTGATTTTTATGACGCAGCAGTCTACAATGTGCAGCATGAAATTCTAAAGCTTTCCTTAAATTATCATCCCAAATTATTATTATTAATGCATACAAAAATATCAATACTTACCATTAAGTCCACCCCAGAGGACAGTTATCCAAACGATATCGGGGGCAAAGAAGCACACAGAAGCACTGACGGTAGCTAAAACACCGCCGGTTATAGTGACAGCTCGAACGCCGTACTTCTGGCCCAAAATTCCAACGACAGGACCTGCAAAAATGGTTGAGTTAATATTTAACACATTATTTTCACAAAGCACTAGAAAAAGGCACTAGATAAAGCACTCTATCTCTAATAAATATCGAAATATATACTAATATTATTAGATTTTCCGCAACAAAAAATGAAATTATAAAAATAAAATTCAGCTTAATTCTTACAAAGTGTTCAGCATGTAATACAATCTCAACAGAATCTATAATTTCATACTTCTAAGTGACCAGACCCCTTATAATTATGGAAAACCGACTAATATCCATTTAAAGCGTAAATCTGTATTGTATGCATCATTTTCAATTTGTTATTATCACCTATGGCTTTATTGGAACTCAATCGATACAAATTTGGTCACTTACCGTAGAGGCAAAAAAGGCTTATAAGCAAATCACAATTACAGAAGGGAAAATACCAGGAATTCATAACAAAAACGACCCAAAGTATTTAAAAATAATTAAAAACAAGATAAATATTCTAAGGATAAAAATTTTTAAAAAATAGAAGCATCATATTAAAAGTCCGCTTGATCAGGGCATATTATTTTCTCTGACCCTCCAGTAAAAAGTACACAAATCACCCTTCTGTTGTAAGACCAGTCCCGAACAAACAAGTAGATTGATGGCCTTGTTCATGTTCTCTGTCTTACATAAAACATATATATCAGAGTTCGCAATCCCTATTTTGGCCAGATGTTCGGCCAGGCAGCTGTATCCAGTTTTTAATTTAAAATTGGCAACAGCCTCTTTGTGAGTTTTTTCATTCAATGTGTTCAAGCGCCCATAAGGGACACTTACCCCTTGAAACTCTTGCTGGAACGTTCTAATTAAACCTTTTAAGCGCAGACGTTTATACCTCTATCATAAGGATGCCAGCAATTTTGAATATTTACGGATCAATATATTACCACTGCATTAAAGTTTTTAAAATAATAATTTATTTTTTATCACTATGTTAATATTTGTTATCATTTAAATGTTTGTTTCAAATTTTATTTTTCCAGTCATTCCCAATTATCTCGCAGACTTTTCTTTTGGTGTTTGATAACAATTTACTAATATACGAGGATGACTTAATTTTGTCCAGTATAGTTCTCCTAAGGGAATCAAGGGGGATGGGACACTGTGCAGGATCTTCTTCTGCTCCTTTTCAACTTCATCTAATATAAAAAGTTGAATATTCAAATACAGCAGTTGTTATTTAGTTAAACTTTTTAATAATTAACACTCGCATATAACTTTTAAATTGACTTAGAAATTTAAAACCATAACACTAAAAAGACTATATTTTTCTCCCTCTAAAGTTTTTTTTTTTTTTTTTTTTTTTTTTTTTTTTTTTTTTTTTTGTTAAGAGGAAATTATTTCACCATCAATTAAATTATTTTAATTTTGTTATTTTCGAAAGCTATGTACTTAAATTCGAGTACTTTGAATTTTATTTTACTGGCAAACGGCAGATTTTTAGCATATTCAACGTTACCCAAGGTAAAACAAGAAGGTCCTGCTTCATGATACTCACATTTTGCAACAAAAAATTTGAACGAATTGCTCCACGGATGACACCCCCTTCCTCAAGTCCCCGAAGAAGAAAATCAGAATTGGCCCACGGACTTTTCGTGTCTAATACCATCATAGACAAGGACTGATGTTAAAATAAAAACAAAGTTTTATAACAATATTAATGTTTTAAAACAATTTTATTTCATATAAACTTCAATCCATAACAAATTATATATAAGAAAATTGAGATTGTTCAATATATTTAAGAATATAATATTTATATTTAAGACTTCGCTATTTTTTTTCT
Organism: Caerostris extrusa; assembly: GCA_021605095.1. Lineage (NCBI taxonomy): Eukaryota > Metazoa > Arthropoda > Arachnida > Araneae > Araneidae > Caerostris > Caerostris extrusa. The sequence goes on along the minus strand of BPLR01009472.1, from coordinate 13,317 downwards.
TCCAACAAAACTTAGCGCAATGAAATACTGTATATTCCTGTGTATAAAACGAGAAGTTTTAGAATTCTTCTAAAGCTAAATTACAGAAGTTGTCTTATATACAGACCCGCCAATCTTCGAAAAAAATGGTATTTTTCTGTTACCTTTTCCAATCTTCGCTGAATATAGCACCCTTTTTCAATTACTTCTATTAGCTCACACTCTCCCTATATATATCTTGTTCAAATTTTCAATCGTTCATAAAATACTTTTTTATTCCTCCACTCAAGGTCAAATACATTTTCTTTGAACTTGTAGTGGATGACACTGGATGTTAACACAGTTTTTCAAATAATATTTCATTAATTAAATTTAATTCACTAATTTTATTTTTTTTTTTTAGATTTAAATTGCATGTATTTACCAATATATGGCGTCAGATAAACTTAAAAAAAAATGAATGAAAATATTTATAAAAGACTTTCTGCAATAGAGGGAAAAAAAAAGTAGGAATTGACTAAAAAAAGTTTTTATATTACTTGTTATTTCTTTACATAATGTTTCTTAAGTTTAAGAAGAAAAACAAAGGAACTTTAAAACAGAGTTATTTAATTATGAGTTATTTATCCCCCGAAATTGTCATATTGCTGTTTGTTGAATTACCTCCAAAACGAAAAATCTGATGTTGGCGAAATATGTATTAGACTAACGCAAATGTGCCATAATGTGTGCCAAAAATAATAATAACATACCGTAAATAATTAGCACATACAAATAACAATGGAAATGAAAATTACTTTAATCTTTAAACTTACTTTTGAATGCCACAGATCCCTTATATAGTGTAGAAGACAACAACTGAATGGAAACAATGTGCTGGTTTTAGATAAATTTACCAGAGTTATCGTCATTAATATCTAGTATAACGGTGATTTGATTTGAAAATATTCCGTCCGTTTTACCTGCTTAGCAATATTTTTGCTGTAATAGAAACATGTTTGAAAACTGCATTTTTAGGGGTGGCGGGGAGTGGGGGGGAGTATGTGCGGGTTCGGGATTTGGGTAAATTTTCTGAGGAAAAGCTCACTCTCTGCTTATATACGGATCGGAGAATTTCCCACATTTATTTTATTAAAGGAGGGCTTGAATGGCCGAGAGGCTAGCCACAGGTACCACAGCTTTCAGATTCAGCGGTGCCATGGATGTTTTGTAGTGGTTCGAATCCACTTTAAACCGTAGGTCCCGGTCTAATAGGATCGTAGAGCGTTGCTAGGGTATTGTTACTCAGCGTCCGTGGCTTATCTTCAAGCTACACGCGCCCCCTGGGTAATGCAAAGTGAGTAACGTCTGTGCAGCTCTTGCCTTAAGGCATCCAAGGCAGCTGTCTAAGTGTTTGCCAGATGCATTAGAAGGAAGAAAAAAATTTTATTAAAGGAATAACATGAGATCTTTTTCATCCTCCCTCCTATATTCCAACCATTGATAGTGTGGAAAATTAGCAAGCGTCCAAGTCGGAAGGAATGAAGGAGAGCGGCGTCATAGGGAAGGTAATAGGATTGAGGAGGGTTTTTTATTGCGATAAAATGAATTTTAATTTTTAATATTAAAATTTTTGATTACACGATAGTAAAAGAATAGATTACAAAACTATTATATATATATAAGTTTTTTTTTTTTCCTTTCAAAGCAGCTTTGTGCCACGTATATATGACTAGCATCCCTAAGAAGTAGTCGATCCCCCATTTCCGCCGTTAGACCGGATGTTTGCCATTCCACGCGATCCATAGTCAGACACACGGGTGCTTAGAGATTAAATCTTTTCTACGAAAACAAACTAAATCCATAATTGAATAAATGTTTTTTCATATAATTTCAAATCAGATCGCTTAATTAATTCTTTCGTCAACTTTGTTCCTTAAATGATGTTAAAAAGTTACCTTGAAAGGACGTCAATTAATTTTTTAATATTTAATATCGTTGTCAATTTAGAAACAGAACAGGCATTTTCTAACTGCTTTTTTCCCCTTTCGTTACGTAACTGAGGAAGTAGAAAAGAAACACTGTATAAAATCTTGTTATATTTCATAATAAAATTTATCTTGCTTCAGTAAAAAAAAAAAATTAATTTAATGAAAATCTGGACACTTCATACTTTCTGTATAATAAAACAAATTTGCCTTTAAATTTATGTATCATCAGAATTTCTGATGAACATATAAAAAGTAAAATTCGATATATTTAGCTTAAATTATTTATTATTTTATTTTATTTTATTGTCAGATACTTGTACAAAAAATCGTAAAACTACTTTATATTCATTTTAATAGTTAAATAATCTTATATTCCTACAATAATAAATAAAGCCGTTTCTCCCCTATTACCATGAGATATGTCCCTCATATAGTAGAGGATTTTTATTTATTTATTTTATTATTTTTTTTGTCATGTACTTATTAAATTACAAAAATTCGTCAAACTATTTTACATTCATTTTAATAGTTAAATAATCCCATATTCTCACAATAATAAATACAGTCGTTGTTTCCTCTAAAGAAAATAAACTATTACCATGAGATAGTCATGAGAGCCACCCCTCATATAGTGGATTTATTTATTTATTTTATTATCATATGTGAGCGTGATGTTGTCCTGGTTAGGGGTCCGTGACGTTATCCGAAATTGAAGGCCAAGCAAATAAAACTCCATTACAAAATTTGGCTGAAAATGGTACTTTGGGCCTCTTAACTCTTGAAATAATTCATGAATAACGTTTATCTTAAGGAATTTTTTGGAGAATTTGGCTTTTGATTGAAGTGTTTTTAGTATGGTTTTGAATCACTTTTCAAGTTTTGGGTTGGGATTTTAAATATATGTATTTCCAATGGCTATAAGTACTCGTAGTGCGTTGATCAATTCCTTCTTTTTGAAGTTTCATATTTATCACTTTTGGCATTTTCCGGGGCCTATTGACCTGTATAGTGCTTCTTATTGTATTTGGAATACTTCTTTCTTCATTTATGCCCAGAATTTCTGTTATATTCTTTTGGCTATAGAATTTTGGCTATAGATATACGTTCCTTGTAGAATTGGGAATACTTCATTCTTCATTTATGACTACATTTATTTTACTTTTGAATATTCTTTTAGAGATTCTTGAACAATTTATCCTTCATGAAGTTTTTGATATATTCAACATATATATTCATACATATATATCCATGTGGCTATTGAATTTGGCCATTCTTATAGTACTTCATATATCTCATGCATTATTAAGCATTGGCATATTCCTGAGTTTATTCATCCGTTCTCGAATGTTCACACGTGGTAAGTTGAAATTTGCCGAACAGATTTCAGCAATTCTATTCTTTTTTTTACTTTTCGTCGTGCACTTATTAAATTACAAAAATCCGTAAAACTATTTTGCATTCATCTTAATAGTTAAATAATCTTTTTTAAATATTAAAATGAATGAGCCATAGACCATCTAAAATATTTTTCCCTGCTTGCTATTGTATTATAAGTGAGACAAAAAAAAATCTTCTTTATTAATTAAAAAAAAAAAATTATTTACACTCGCAACGAAAACTAGTACGCCATTCTTTTGAAATAAAATTTCGCTTTTTCTTGAAACAAAGAACACATTTTGTGATTTTTAGATGTTTCAACCTAACTGTGAAATTCACGTAACATTCATGTCCACAGAATTTTCTCGCAGTATTACACGAAGGAATTTTTAAGGATAAAAAATGCGTATGCGATAAATGAAAAGAAAGTAGTTTTATCTTCGTACAAATATTAAAATTATATTGGAGAAAGATTTAATGAAATAAATTTTGAAGCAAACAATTTTAAAATATCGTAATGATTGTAGTTAAAAAAAATGCTATAGATGGGCTATGTGTTGATGATGAATCAAACATTTAATATTTATTTTCTTAAGTTTTTATTTTACATGTTTTTATCTATTGTTTTATTAGAAATTGCAATTGACAGTATAAGATTGATAAATTTGTAACTTTTTCAGTAATGATAAGAATCAAAGCGACAGCTTGAATGAGTCGTAGATGGTAGAGCTGTTTTGGGCCTAAAGCTGTCAAGTCGACCCACTGAGATTGGACATAAATGAAACCCGGTAAAATCCTGACACTTCTATTCATATCGGAAATGTGCTGACAGTCAAAGGCACAACGTGATGTGGATGGTCTTCAGAGAAAAACTGTCAAATTAAGAATTTGTTTCAACTTCAGTGTTGTTTTATTTTATTTATTTATTATTTTTTTTAGATGTCGAAGTAGATACATATTTAATTTACTTCCGTGACTTATCGTTTTCAATTGATAATTTTTATGCATTATTTTTATTTTATTTTTAGCATTATAGATAAATGAATAACTTAGAGCAAATTTGAAAAACAAATCAATGATATCCCTGACACAACCGGGGAAATTCTAACGTTTTCTATTCATGCCGGAAATGGACTGACAGTCAAAGGCGCAGCGCGATGTGGGTGGTCTTCAGTGAAAAAAAACTGCCAAGTTAAGAGTTTGTTCCAAATTTCATTACATCATGTATTTTTTTTTTTTTTTTTTTTGAAATATCGAAGTAGATACATATTTAACTTGCTTCCTTGACTTATTGTTTTCAAATGTTCATTTTCATACATTATTTTTATTATGTTTTTTTAGCATTATAGAGAAATGAATAACTTAGTACCAGACAGCAAAGCAAATCTATAATATGCTTGACACTTAATGAGATACATAGGTGAAAAAAAGATTTTCGATTACAAATTAGATACTTCTAGACGGAGTGACTATTTGAGGACTTTAACTGGAAAATAAAGGAGTTGGGAAAATTCTGTTGTTTTCTATTCATGCTGAAAATGGGTTGATAGTCAAAGTTGCAACACAATGTAGGTGGTCTTCAGAGAAAAACTTTCAAGTAACAGTTTGTTTCAAATTTCATGTTATTTTTTTTTTTTAGATATCGAAGTAGATACATATTTAAATTACTGCACTGACTTATCGTTTTCAATTATTTATTTTCATACATTATTTTTGTTATTTTAATTTTTTAGCATTGTAGAAAAATGAATAACTCAGTGCAAGTTAGAAAAACAAATCTATAATATCCCTGGCACTTAAGGGGGATACATAAGGCGAAAGTAGATTTTCGATTACAAATTGAATTCTTCTAGACGGTGTGACTATTTGAGAAATTTAATTGGAAAATAAGGTGGATATGAAAATTTGAAATAATAATTATTTTACGTTTATATAAAAATCGTTATATACGAATAAATATGCATGGATTAAGTCAGAGGTGTGAAATGATCAATTTCTAGCATGTTATACTTTTGTTGTTCGCAATTCGTACGGTGCAATTCGGTATTAGGTATTTTATTTCTAATATAATTTTCGCATATGTGGTATTATTAAATAAAAAATATAATGAACTAATATTATTAATGAATTAATATTTATATAATATTAATTAAGTAATTAAGATCATTCAATAATAAACAAACCTCCTTAATAAACGTATCATAAGTACCCAAAGGGGGCAGCTGTTGAACTGCATTATTCAGACAGACTTGTTGGAATAATTTTTATTACATTTCCCAGTGACAAATATCTATTGGTAATTTTATTTAATTTTTAATAGGACAAATTGAAAAATAAAAAAAAAATTTAAGATTTTAAATAATTCTAGACGAACAAAAAAAATTGTTGTGACAATGTAAAAATTTAAATCAAATAACAAATGTAATTCTGGACAATATGTGGGCACTGCTTTATTAACTTCCCTATAATGGTAAAAATTAAAATAAAAACAATGTATGAAAATGAACAATGGAAAACGATAAGTCAGGGAAGTAATTTAGTCGATAAGTCAGGGATGTATTTACTTCGGTATCTTAAAAAAATAGCACAAAAGTTGAAACAAACTCTTTACTTGACAGTTCTTTTCTCTGAATACCACTTGCATCAGGTTGTGTCTTTGACTGTCAGTCAATACTGAGCAATACTGAGTTGATACCAAGATCTTAGTAACATGTAAATTAATGTGTTAAAATCATAATGAAAATTAATGTAACACTATGCTAAATTAATGTTAGCTATATTAGTTACACGCACGTACTAAGCCATGACAGGCACATACTCACCCAACAAATTTCTTGTCGAGGATCTAACGCTGAAAGGCGTGGAAGCTGATTTTCTGTCAACTGCAAACGTCTCTATGAAGGACACATACAGAATGCCGGACATCCTTCCCAGTCCGGCCATGATGAAACTGATGATGCACGCGGCGAATGCCACAGCCCATGCCCAGCCGCCGTCCGGGCCTTCCATTCGGACACGGATGCATGGCCTCGTCTTCACCACTTTGTTCCTGTAGGACGAATCACAAATATCCATTTTAATTTTTTATTCAATCTACCCAAACGCGGACCCGTTTGTACATATTTGGCAGATACTTGTCAAAATTAAATCACTTTAGGCATTGAAATCTTACTTAACAATGCATAATAATGGCATAATAATAGTATTTAAAAACATAATAATAGTTTTTGGTGTAATTAAATCTTACTTTTATTTTCATCAGTATCTCAATATTTCTTCTATTATAAGAATGGAATATCATTTAGTTAAAAGAAGGCACAAAACAATGAAAATTTAATTAACCTTTGAAAATTTTATTAATTAAAAAATGCATATTACAACCATGCTGCCTCCTACGCTCTACAAGAGCGCTCTATGGGGCGTCAGGAGAAAGGGTTAGTCGGCCTAGACTCTTACCCTTGAGATAGCTCACCGCAAACGGCGCTGTCACTGAGAAATGTTTAGTACATCGCAATTACGATCTTCTATGGAGAAACGTTTAGTTTACAGTCTCTCATCTAAAGAGGAAATACAGGGTGATTATTATTAAAGTTCCAGTTTCAAAATGCTGTAAAAAAAAAGAACTATTCATCACAATGAGTTCAAATTTGAACTGAAGATTCTTGAAGAAGGGGAAAATGGTATGGGATCAAAAACGTTCCACCGATTTTCCCATCCAACATGTCACAACAGTTGAATGACTTGGAAGTCATTTTTTCCGTCAAAAAACCGAAACAATCAAACACATTGAACACTACAGTTGGTTTAATGGGCTTGTCAAACACGTTTACATGTGGTTATGTGCCTGTCAAATACAAATACGTTAAATTTTAATTTAAAATATCACTGGCAGCAGAATTCGCTTTCTTTATGCCGCTTACAGCGCCATCTATTTATATTTGGAACTTTCTATTGGAACTTATTTCAGTTGTTGAAATTTGAACTCATTGTGACGAGTAGTTCTTTTTTTTTACAGTATTTTGAAAGTGGACTTTAATTATAATCACCCTGCATGTGCAACGCAACCTGCGTATGTTGGCCTACAGACTCTCATTCGGAGAGGTTGTATATTCTGCGCAAACCCAAGTATCGTGCTTTCGAATTATAAATGAAATCCTTCCCCGAATTTAGAATTATCCTAGTAACCAATCACGGTAGATACTGCTCTTAGTTTCATGGAAACCTTCTTGAAAACATTATAGCTGTTTATTTTATGTGAAGAACAGAAAAGTTGAAAAAAACTATAAAGGTGAGTTATTTTTAATGAAAGCTGTCTTTGAACGGGAAAACTGAGAAGAAAAAGAGTAGCTATGTGTATTTTTATATCTAGCTAGACACATATTTCTCTGAACACCACAGGCTGCATACAGAAATCTCTTAGGGCTACTCTTTGAGAACCACTCTTTTAGAAAGATGCCAAATCTCGTAAAAACAAGCATGGGTTTTTATGTGAATTACTCTTTTTATTGAAGTCATAAATGTCATAAAAGAAAAATAACATGTCACGCATCATAGAAAATAATAAACAGAAAAGGGAAAGATGATTGAAAAATATAACTGAAACACTTACAATTTAAAAAAACTCTTTTTAACCAAGTTAAACATTCTTTCACGATCCCAATTTTTTTTTTTAACATCAAGAGTTAAATTATCATTGATTTTTTTATAATAGCAACAAATAATGACGAAAGAAATATTCACAATAATAGTTAGCAAAAAAAAAAAAATGAATAAATAAATAATAAAAATACTGAAATATAAAGATAAACAATTAAAAAAATACTGAATATTGCTTTTTAAAAATTAATTAAATATTTAAATATCTCCCATCAACTTTGTAACAGTTAAATTGAATGAGGGAGTTTTTACATATTATGATGCATTATCGAAACACATTTTTTCAGTTAAAAAAATATGAGTACGTTTCTGCTAATTTGGAGCATTTGGCGAAATGTAATTAATGGTGCAAAAATTTAACTAGCGAAATGAATGGCAACCCTAACGACAGATGCCAAAGTTTGAATTTTAACGGCAAAATTTAAATTCCAAACACTACTTGGCGATTTTTAGCAATTAATTAAAAAAAACTTGAATATTGTTTGTAAAAATTAAAAAATATTGAATTATTGTTTTAGGAATTGTTTTTATAGATTTTGATGCATTTTCCGAAATTTTTTTAAGTTAGTAAAAATATGAATACATTTCAAATAATGGTTCGCCATTTGGTGCAAATGTAAATCATGGTGCAAAATTTAACAGTAAAGAGGAATGGCAATCCTAACTATAGGATTAATAGTTAGGAGTTTAGCGACGAAAATTAAATCTCCAAATATATTTGGCCACTTTTTGGCCATAATTATCATTAGCATCAGGTTAAACGAAAAATATTTTAATCTGTGAATATAATAGATAAATTAGAAAAACAGAATGAACAAAAATATCAGAATGTTTCCACATTTTAATTGAATTGCTCCCTTAGCAGTAAGAATTAGCATACTTAGCAGTAAGAATTTAGATAGCTAAAGCTAATTAATACAATTAAATCTTATTAACATAATTAAATCTCATAATTATTATTAATATTCTGTATAAAATTAATATCTATATTAGATTCGTTACATTGTTTGAAAATTCTGATCTACTTCTTAAAAACAACTATCGAAAAATTTGATGAATGTTTTTATGCAGGTTTATCAGATCAGAATCACAAATTTTCAAGTCAAAATTCCTCCTTCGTCCTTTTAAAAATCAAATTAAACCTTTTGCAAACCAAATTCACCTTTCTCTAAATTAGGATTTTATTTGTATGTTAGTACTTGCACATATGCATGTGTATAGAGACTTATACACAGTCCAGTCACATTAATGTGACCACCACCTACTTTCGACGCCAACGTGAAATAACCAATCACAAAAGGCAGGTGGCAGCACATTGCAGTGCAGTGTATATAAAGAATTCCACTTAATAAATACCACATTCCACACTCCACTTAAAGCCAGAATATACAAGAGTGTATATTCTGGCTTTTGACAGGTGGTCACATTAATGTGACTGGATTGTGTATATGCCCATGTATATGCATATGCACATACACATAAATACGAATGCATATATGCACATAAACATGAATGTACACACATATATATGTACATGCACGCACGTACACATTCCCATTCATATAATTACATGTGCATCCAGAAGCACATACATATATATTTCATACGTGCACAAATATGCAAACATACATAGATATCCATTCGCATGCACAAATATGCACACAAACATATATACACATAAACATGCATACATATGCATATACATAAATACATGCATATACATAAATACGTGCATATGCATACACATGCAAATTAAACATGTGCATTTACATATATATTCATACAGATACACATACGAACACCTGCACATATTTATTGTACATCCTGAAGCACGTATATATACCATAACGAGCTTGCACAAATATGCATATGCACGTACATACAGTTTGGCATGCATGCATATACACATGCACATACATACAGCTTTTGCACGCATGCATATGCAAATATATAAATACATGCATGCACTATATCTATACACATACATATGCATATACATATTTAAGTGCATACCTACCCATATACACAAATAAATACATGTTCACAGACATATATACACGCTAACAAACATCAAAAGAGCAAACGTAGCTACACTCGCATAAACATGCATACGGTTTTACAAATACATACATGTACACATACACATACATGTGTACAAATACACTCAAACGTACAAGTATATATATACATATCTTTCCTTGTAGTATACAGCCTTGTTCCCACCGATTGCGTTTTATATGCCTTATTACCCATTTCTTCTTATGTAACTTATTGGAAACAAAGAGCGTTTCCTTTCAGGAAAGCAGATTTCAAGGGGAACTGAAATTGGGCGAAATACAATTGCTTCTTTCTGAAAAACGGAATGAATCATTAACAGCTGTTCTCCGTTAAAAAGAAAGAAAGAAAACGTTTGTTTTTTCGGGACATTTTTTTCAACAGTCGTTATTTAGATACTGTTATTGTATTGCATTAGTTGATTTAATGCTGAATAAACGTTAAACGTTTTTCGAAATGACTTCAATAAAGCTATAGTTAAAAACTTTAATTTTTAAATGAATTGAAATAGTAATTTTTCAATTGCGTTAAAAAACAATGTCAAGTAGTCACATGTGATGTACAACAATATAAATCAATTTACTAGTCAGTTTTAAAGAATACATTATTTTTTAGTTTGCAGAACAACCCGATGCGCCATTATAAATATAGCTTTCCAAATAAGTAATAAAATAAACTCTATGAAATCATAAACTTTTTACTTTTACAATCAAATAAAAAAAAATCACATTTCTTTATGTAACATGAATTAGACAGCTTTGTGATTAAAATAATTCTAGAATTCTCTAAAGTTACATTGGACAGTTTTTCTCCTAACTCTCAATAGGTTCCAGGTGGAATCTTGCTCAACAATGTTTCTTGTCTTACCAATCACACCATCAGTAACTGAGGGTCAAATATTTTGTCTCGCTTTTGATATTCTAGAACAAATTTTTTCGCAAATAAATATGAGCTTAATGATAACGAACCATTATAATAAGAATACTCATGATTTAATATAATAGGTATGTAATCAATTAAAAGCTTGATCGTTTTTATTCTTTTACTCTATAATACAAAAATTCAGGTAACAATTTTTACCATGTAACTCAACAGAAAGCTTTCTATAAAAATCAAACTCTTCTGTTTGTAATACTTTAGTTATGCTGAAACACTATAATATAAACTTATTATACTTGTTTATATACTTTATGTACATTTGAGCACATATACATGAATATCTGTTTAAATTTGCCTTATTTATATTTGGAAGCCTGAAAAAATCCAGCATCTGTACTTCCAGCATTTGTGATACCAGATAATGACCAGTAATAAATCTGTATGTTTTATTAATTAGTAATGACTAGTAATAAATCTGTATGTTTATTAATCAGTAATGACCAGGTAATGACCAGTAATAAATCTGTATGTTTTATTAATTAGTAATGAATTGCAGGTAATGATAAAACACACAGATTTGTCGTCGTTAACCAAAACAAGGAATCAATCGGGGAAAAAAATAAATAAAATAACTCGAATGTAAAAATTTCCTCATCTGTTACTGAGAAATTATTTGCTTGCGTAAAATTGCGTATTAAATTATCTTTTGTGCTTGTACTCTTGTTTTCATAAACACTGCTGATATGACAATTTGAATTATAAAAAAGAAATGATGACTGGAAATCAACAACAATTTGAAGGAACTTATCAAGAATTTCTTTCTGCATTAAAATTCATAATATTACATTTATTGTGATTGCCAATATATAATTACAAACTTATATTCACTTCTTAAGGTTAAAAGTGGCAGTTTTCCTAGTCTACAATCAGTAAAACACAACAATAAAAATAAAATTACAAAAACGTTTCACCAAAAAGGGATTACTATCATTCGTAACTGAAAAATATAACAAGAACTTAAAAACATTAATTTGTTAAATTAAACTTGAATATCACATTCGTAAGTTCTAAGGAGTGATTTTTATTAATTGCAATCTTATTTCCTTCACATAAAATTTTTTTCCAAGAAAATGCAACTTCATGTTTACAATTTAAAAATCTACACTAACATCAGTAAAAATACAACAAAAAATAAAAACTTACAAAAACGCGTTTCACCACAAGACCGTCATTATTGTAAGTAGAAAATATAAGAATTTAAACAAAACATTAATTTGTTATTATAAAATTGGGTTGGAGGCCCGAATGGCCGAGTGGTGCTGCGCACCCCTGTGCCACAGGTTTGCAAGGAGCCCCGGTGGTGCCATGAATCTTTTTGTAGTGGTTCGAATCCATTTAAACCGTAGGTCCCGGTCTCACGTGATCGTAGAGCGTTGCGCATTGCTACTCCGCGCCCGTGGCTTATCTACAAGCTACATCGCTCGTGCAGGTGTGAAAGTAACGTCTGTGCAGCTCTTACTGAGTACATCCAAGACAGCTATCTGCGCGCATTAGAAAGAAAATTAACTGTAGACATCACATTCTATTAGTTCTAATTGATTTTATACACTGCATATCTTATTTCCTTCACATGAAATTTTTCACCCATAGCACAATCATGATTGCACTAAAGAATCTACTTTAACATCAGTAAAACACAATAACAAATAAATAAAAATTACAAAAACGTATTACCAAAGAGAGTCGTCATTCGAACTAAACAAATATAACAAAGAACTCTTATTGTTATTAATTATTATTAATAGTTGAAGTTATAAAATTAAACTAGAATATCACATTCGTTAGTTCCAAGCGAAAATTCTCAGAGTGATTCTTAATAATTTCAATCTCATCTACATAAATACTTTCTCCAAGAAAATACAATCCTAATTTCAAATCATTTATAAAATAAAAACAAAAAATTACTTATATTTTTCTTAACCTTAAGTTTTTAGGAGCATTATGTAAGATACGTGACCTCCATATCTTAGCAAAATTTTAATATGCATCGCACCAACTGAATCAACACGTGAATTCCCAGCTAATAAAATTAGCTTCGTAAATAAAAGAACCCATAACCTCAAAAAGCTTTCTTTTTTCTGGAATTCTTTTATTTTAAAGGACTTTTCAAAGCAGAAAAAACCCTGAGAATTTTTATTTTACTACTTGCTGCTTGGAGATTATTAAAGTCATCAAAGCTGGTGAAAGCACAAAAGCCGTACCTTACCGAAAACCTTTGCACTTTTATATTTTACTTCATTACTCAAAACAATTTTATAACCTTTGTAAACATGTGTTTCTAAAAATAAATTTGGTTGTCATGTGTGAAACACGATGTTGTCCTGGTTAGGGTCCGTGACTG
>BPLR01009471.1:0-55975 GCA_021605095.1 Caerostris extrusa | reverse complement strand
AATACAATTGTAATGTGTCGAAATTAAATAATATCCACCATTTACAAAGAATTTAATGCATATAGAAGATGAGATTTTGACTTTTAAAAGCTTGACGTAACTTTGATGCACTCTTCTATCGAAATATGAATATTAGAATCATATCCAGAATTTTTTTATACTGCTCTAACAATAGATAAAGATTATCATAAAAAATCATTATTTTATCATATATTTCAACTAATCACGTATTCAGCTGTCATTTATCATGCATTTCAGATAAATAGTCCTCCCCAAAAGTATTGTCCCCTCCCCCGTTATCCGTCGGGGGGGGGATCGTAAGAGGCCAGTGGTTTTTTTAATCCATTTATCAAAATATATCTGTTTTGCAAGAGATAATACTAATATAACATGAATAAGAGGGCCAACTTTTACTAAGATTATAATTTTTATACTGAGCTTTATACTATTTAGATAATTTCTATACAACAGCAGAGTGAGGCTTTTCAAGATAATTGAAATTATTTTTGTTTAAAATTTCAATGATTAAAATAAAAATAGGAAAATACTAACTATAAACTACTGTTACAGACTGACGTAACACTCGTACTTTGTACTTTATAAAAAGTCAACTTTTATAAGTACTTAATTCTTATCGTTGTCATCGTATCGTTAATTCTCCCTGTTGTGTGGAATGTCTTCTGTCAGTTACAGACATATGATTGGATCACAGGATAGTCTTCTGCCATCCCATGATCCTCTATTGAAATGTAACTATTTTGAGGGTTGCAGTTTCAGAGTAGAAACAATGTAATTTTCTTGACACCAATTCAGTTATTTGTTATAGTACTAATTTTTTTTTGTTTAAGAATGAATCAATTGAGAATTTCAGAGTTGAACGATATATACGATTATAACATTGAATTAAATGATGATGTATCTGGGGTATATGTAAGTCTGATGGTATATATAATTTTGTGAATTTTAATGAGTTTTATGCTTAAAAATACTTGAACAGCGCAATAAGATTAGTAGTAATATATTTTATTTATTGATATGTAATTAAGAAGCTATCGGAAATCATCAGCTGATATTTAGATCCTAGACTATTATCGTTTATAATTTATCATAATGGGAAACGGAAATATTTTATATATTGAAGCTCCAGGTTATGAAAACAATTTATTTAATTCAGCATTGATAATTTAATTTTAAAAAACAAATTTAAAATAACAAGATTAAAGATATATTGAAAATGAAATTAATTAAATATATTTGAAAATTCTAAATAGAGAGGATACTTTTTCCATTTATGAATACAGCCAACATCCCACAGCAGATATTTTCTAGGAATAACTGTCCCATATTTTCATGTAGTAGGGTAGAAAGTAAAAAAAAAAAAAAAACCCTCTCACTAGGAAATATGAATCGATGCTTATACATGCTGCTCTATCGCTAACATATCTCTTTGTTTTTGAAAGCAGTGACTGCAGCAAATGTCATCAACATATTCGAATATAAGTTCTCCAGATATTACCACTCTGCCATTAATATCCATCCTAATACCACTCTGGGAATCTGGGATATTAAAATGTTTAAAAAACTTTGTTGTTTGATCCCATTTTGTATTGAAATAAAACACTTAAAATTGAGTAAGTAATCAAGAATATATTTGATCTAATTTTAATGTTTCTGTTAAAGAAAACATTAAATTTAGAGCCGAATCGTCAAAATTTAACTGTTGAATTGATCAATATTCAATGTCCATTAAAATGCAATTCCAATATTAATTACGGCTATTGAAGGATGCAGATTTATAATACTCGAAATTAACTTCCAAGAGAGAATTATCAATTATTCAGCTTCCATTATACCGTTAGAATCCTGACGCTAAATACACTCGATTCAAATAAAGATATTCAAATAATCGTTATATAACCGAGCTGAAATTAGAAGATCACTTAATCCATTATATAGAATCGGAGCTATCATTTAGCCTTTGGTATAATCAATCATACCACATCATCTCAATCTATTTAATACTTGGAATTTTGAGCACAGATGTCCACGATTGATTGAATGCACTAATTTCTCTGCCTTGGCTTATTTTCGATCACATTCAATATATTCGTCCAAATATCTGGATATCTGTCCAACTGTAAGGCGGATGACAGATTTGTTATAGAAAAACATGAGCATTCAAGAACATGACTATATGTGTATTATTAATTATAATCCTCCATCAATTTTTAAGTTTTTCTCATTTTTTAAATTGCACCAATTAAAAAAACTCTCTGAATTCTTAGTACTCAAACACTCAAGAGATATTTCAAGATAATCTAACAAAATTTCTTTTCAAATTATTTAAATAGTTTCGATTATTTATTTGGTAATTAGTTCGCGTTCGAATGATGGGCAATCTGACCTGTGTTCATTCGCAACAAGAAAGGCAGATAACAGATTCGTTGTTACCGAATCATCTCCACGGATGCTTAATATTTTTCCGATATTTTACCAAACAATTTTGAGTGAGAAATCTTAAAAGTAGCATTTGGAAGATTAACTCTATCTCCTACCCCAAAATCAACAAAAATCATGTATTGTGGTTCACTGATTTATCATGCCCGCATTGCTAGCATTAAACCTGGAAATCTTATGTTCATGTTAGTATCCCAACAAAACTCATGCAGAGTGCAGAGATACATTTTATTTTACACATAACACATCATATGGAAAGAACTTGAATGACAACTCACCACGAGGTCCTCACCAGGACAAAATAAAAACATACACATAGGGAAGCAAAGAGACAAAAGCAGAAATTCACCAGCAGATTATCTACTAATACGTTTTCAATCACTTTCATTTATATTCATTTGTATAAAACCATCATGCTAATCGTATAAATGAAAGTAAGGCGAAACACAGTCACGTCAATCGGAATATAATTGAATTTGAGGAAAGACAATCACATGAATCGGAATATGAATGAAAGCGAGGTGAAAAGCAATCAAGTAAATCGGAATATAAATGAAAGTGAAGTTAAAAACAATCACGTCAATAAATATAAATGAAAGTGAAGTGAAAAAAAATGACGCCAATCAGAATATCAATCAATGTCAAGTGAAAAATGTAAGTGAAAAAACATCAGATAAATCAATAGTTCTCAATATTTTGAAGTTTTGTCGAAATTTAACATCCTACAAATAATTGTAGGATGTCACTGTATATAAATTTCTGAGAATTTTTATAATAATTAAATCCACTATCGTAGAAAAAAATACTTTAATAAAACAATAAAATAAAACATACCTTAACTTTATTCATTCTGGTGATTATGTGAAACATGAGTCTCATATTTCCCAACGATTTCTTCAATGTTTGGGCATATATTTTAAAGGCAAACTCTGATTTCATTTACACATTGACGATTTCCTCTATCTTCACGATTGTGCTGAGAGATGAAAATCCTAATTCACATATAACGTTGAAAATGTTCAAAATGTTAAAAACTTTTTAAATATTGACACCTATTCTTCTTTTATAAAAATATAAAAATGTTTCAGGAACAATTTCTTATATTTAATTATCAATCGAACATTGGATATAACTACTTCTAATTCTGTTAACGTCAAACAAAAAAAAAAAAAAAAATCACTTGGAGTTTCCTTGAATAGGTTTCTAATCCAATCGTATTGTTTAGTGCTAAGTGATGGAAAATTAAAACTCGATTTTCCTTCTAAACTTTTAAATGTTTTCCTATTATTATAGAGTGTTTCATTTATGTAAATGTTAATTACCAGTGGAAAACATTTCTAAATTAGCTTTCTTTTCCAAATCTGTAGTCTTCTCTAAAATGTTCATATTATTAGCGAAACAGTGTCTATTTTCTTCTTTTCTCTTGCATGCTAGTATTTAAAATAGTGAGCTGCTGAAATATATCGGCAGACTTAGTAATCATGGCAATCCAATATTTGTAACCAGAGGAGGTTACAAAAACGTAATTGTTTCATCTCTTCAAAAAATGCAAGAGCTTGTATACACAAAGTACTTTCTCCCTTGACAGTTTATATGAAAAGAAACGTGCTGTGAATCCACATCAATACAAAGCTTTTTTCGAATAAAAAGCGAGATTAGTCAGGTCTTGATAAGCCTTTTCCTCCTTGAATGCTATTTCAGCTCAGTGTGTAGCTCTACAGTCATATTCGACCAGGACCCACGAATCAAAATGGATTCATAACTAATAACGTCCATGTCACCACCGGGACTCGAATCCGAAACCTGTGGCACCGAGTGAATATATATATATCGTTGAACATCAGAAGACTCTTTTTGCCATTCATGTGTGTTTAATGTTCCATTATAGATTTATTCAACCGCCACCAAATCTCCTCATTTCTGAGAGCAGTGGCTACAACATATGACTCACTTGAATTTGAACTCTTCGAAACCACGCCAATTTTTTTGAAAGAATTTATGTTGAAAACCGGAAAATAGATGCTAAAAAAAGGTACTTCATGATGATTAAATTTAATGTCCTTCCATATTTTTTGTAATTTTTTCATTTATTTATCATGATTTATGTTATCTGTAGTCGGTTTTTTCTCTCAACTCATCCTCGTCTTCCTTAGGAATCGCAGCCTACATTATGAGTACATAATATTTACAAAATACATAGAATAAAATATAAACACTTCTATTTACGAGATCTTTGTTTTTATTGCAGAAAAGTATAAGAAAATACAATAGTTTGCAGTAAATAATTCTCCAATGATTATTTTTTTCACTGAATACATTTTAGTTAAAATAACATAATTACATGTGACACTGTCTTGTAGAGATTTAAGCGCACTATATATTCTATCTTTCTACACATGAAATCTTATCTATTTACATTTCATTTCCCAAAGAAAGAATATTATTCAAGATTCTACAACAACATGTATGCATAGATTTAACATAGATACGCTGATGTTATCCTATAAAATTACAATACCGTCTGGTTTAGGGATTATTCTGCATATTGTATACAATGGATACGGATCTTGTTATAAAAGTAATATCCAAACTAATGTAATATTTTCTATCTAGCTATATTTTCTTACAAAAGGAAGAGGAGATTTCGTCTGGTACTCAATCCATCTCGATCCATCCTGCGATATCTCTTAGAAAGACGGACTAAAAAGTAACTTTAGAATATGAGGGATACATATATTTCGTGACAATATATGAAATTCAAGCGCATTTTATGGATGTTGTTATATGTTTAAAGTAAAACTCTAAGTTTTCATAATAGATAAGGATTAGGCGTTCCATAAATACAATATATTATGTTGTTTTCAATGAAATTCAAAATTAAAATAATAGAAACATGTTGATTTCAAAAAAATTATGTTTTTTATGCTGTTAGTTTCAATAAAAAAAAAAGAATTATGCTGCTTTAAAAAATTCAGTTTTTTATATTGTTGTTTTGAATAACAAAAATAAAGTTTGCAAAATTATGCTGCATTAAAAAATATAATAGTTTGCAGCAAATAACATTAATGTAAATATAATAGTTTGCATAACATGTAAATATAATAGTTTTGAATAACAATAATGTAAATAAATAGTTTGCAGCAAATAACATATAATGTAAATATAATAGTTTGCAGCAAATAATTCTCCAATAATTTTTCACTGAACTAACTTTTATTAAAAATATCAATTACATGTGGCACTGTCTTGAAGAGGTTTAAGTGCACTATACAATCTATCTTATCTTCTACATGGAATCCTATTTATTTGCATATCATTTCCAAGAAAGAAAATTATTTAAGATTCTACAACAACATGTATGCATAGACTTAACATAGATACGCTGACATTATCCTACAAAATCATAATACCGTCTGGCTTAGGGATTTTTTCGTATTGTATACAATAGAGGCGGATCTTGTTGTAAAAGTAATATCAAAACTAATGTAATATTTCCTATCTAGCTATATCTTCTTACAAAAGGAAGAGGAGACTTCGTCTGGTACACAATCCATCTCGATCTATCTCCTACAAAGACGGTCTAAAGTAACTTTAGAATATGACTAATACACATATTTTGTGACAATATATGAAATTCAAGCTCATCTTATGGCTGTTGTTATACGTTTATAGTAAAATTTTATTTTTTCATAACTGATATGGATGGGTTACGATTTCCATTACAGTAAATGCAATATTTTTTAATATTGTTTTCAGTGACAAATTAAAATAATAGATTCCCATTGTTTTTTTAAAAAAATCAATTTTTTATTTTTTTTTTTTTTCACAAAAATAAAGAATTATGCGGTTTTAAAAAAAAAAATTTATGACGTTGTTTTGAATGACAAAGTAAAAAAAAAAATAGTTATGCTTTTTTAAGCAGTGTTTTATTTAACGAAGATTTGAATGATGATTTTGAACGATGTTTTTTTAATATGATTTGAACACATTTGCTATTAGTACGTCAGATGTGCAGCAGATTCAACGTTACTCAAATTACCTTACTGGCAGTTGGCTATATTGCAAGCAGATTGTAACCAAAATAATTCTGAAAAAATAATCTCCCGAATTATTTTTTTTTTTTAATAGAAAGGCCATTAATTTATACAATCCATTTATTTATTGAAAAATTTCAATAATTATAATATATTTGGTATCTGGAGTTTCCTCTTTTATATAACGGGGTTTATATCACATGGGTTTATTTAATTGTCTTCAACCAGAAACAAACCAATCTTGCAACTAGTACAATAAATTTACGATGTTCACGATCTTCGGGCGACTTGTTTGCGTGGGAGAAAACTCATGAAACCACAAAAGTCTTTATTGCTTTCCACAAAGTGAGCGATAGAACGCTAAATGCAGTTGAGCTACGGAGGATAAATGTTGGATGCTCGCACCGCGATGACTTTTATTTGAATGGCAGTGATAGTTTGCTTCATAATGAAGGAAACGAAAAACCCTATCTTGTAAAGTCTTAACAAAGTACCGACGATAGAGGGGTTTAATGTCTGCAATGGAAAATAGAATGCCGTATTAAAGAGAACCAAAAAATCTTTCACGAATCAGTTTAATTGTTGGTGTTAAATCAGCTATCATATATCCTCATTTATGAAAGCAGAGACTGCTCTACACGTCACCAGTTGATGTAAATGTCCGTTACTCTAATGTTCTAAATGTGTCCTTCTACATAATAAATATGAGTATTACCACTGTGTCACGAACAAACGACATATGAATTTGCATTTGCAATTTATTTTACTATAAGCTTTATATTAATGATTTTATTTCGCTATAGTTAATTTTTATCTTGACTTGACTTGACCTAGGGATTTGTTCTCGTCCTCTGGCTACTTTATCTCAAATTATTTAATTTGGGACATAACAAAGAATACGAAGAAAAATAATTTACAAACTCGTAAGTCACAACAGCCAAAATATATTAAAAGGACAAAATAATCTCTACACCTACAAAGGAAGTATTAGAATTTCATAAAAATAATCTCTGGATAAACATCCAAACGCTTCATGTTCAAAATATCACTAGCAACTGTTATTGATTGAAAAATTATAGATAAAAAAATCCATGGAAAAAAACAAATATTTTACAATGTAAATCTGCCTCCAATTATCTTGATTAATAATAATCTCTAGATATAACGTTAATAATTGATCGTTATATTGATTAGAGGAACTACGAAGAAATAATTAGCGAAAACCATGAGTGAGCTAATAACATAGAATGAAATAAAAAGAATATAGCAATCAAATCTGTAACTCTATACAGTCTAACTTTATACACACAATACAGTTTTGGTTTATTGATAAGCCTGGTCAATTAGATCAAAACTCCAGTGGAAATATGAGAAACCTAACCTAATGGATTTTTTTTTATATTTTCATGTATGAATATGATGTTGTTCTGGCAAGGGTCCGTGAAGTTAAAAGAAAATGTGGGCCAAGCAAATAAAATTCCATTTCAAATTTTGGCGGAAAATGATACTTTGGGCCTCTTAACTCTTGAAATGCTTTATGAATAACGTTAGTCTTAAGGAATTTTCTGGAGAATTTGGCTTTTGTTTGAAGTGCTTTGTAGTGCTAGTGCTTTGTCTTTGAAGCACTTTTCAAGTCTTGGCTTGGGATTTTAAACATTTGTATATCCAATAACTAAAAGTACTTGTAGTGTGTTGATCAATTCCACCTTCTTGAAGTTTCATAATCATCACTTAAGGAATTTTCCGCTGCTTATGGAACTGTATAGTGCTTCTTATTGTATTTGGAATATTTCATTCTTTCCTTTATGCCTAGAATTTTGAAACTTTGATATATTCTTTTGGGTATTGTATGTGATCACATTTCTTGTAGAATTTGGAATACTTCATTCTTCATTTACGACGACATTTATCTTATTTTTGTATATTCTTTTAGAGATTCTCAAACAATTCATTCTTCATGAAGTTCTTGATCTATTCAACATTGCTATATTCATTGTGGCTATTGAATTTGTCCATTCTTGTAGTATTCCAATCAATTGCTTCTTATGTCTCTTGCATTATTAAACATTGGCATATTCCTGAGTTTATTCATCCGTTCTCGAATGCTCACACTTGATAAGTTGAAATTTGCCGAGCAGATTTCAGTTGTTTTATATGAAATCTGCTTATTATTGCTTATACACAATAATATAAATCTACCTATATTATTTCTGATTACCACACTTTGAACGCAATGTTCAACCTTCTTCGTTTTTCTCCAGATCTATCGCCCATCGAACATGTTTGGACAATGATTACCGAATGCCTAGTGATGCATGGCGCACTCACTTTTACGCCAGATGAATTTTGGCTACATGTGGGGGCAGCATGTTTAACCATTCCTAGATAATACATCAAAACCTCTTCCAATCAGTGCTGCGGTGTATACAAGCAGTTATTGAAAGTCGTGGAGGTATCATTCACTATTGATTTTCTCGTTTTCCTCACCTCAAAAAAGACTGTATTTACAATCAATCAACATTTATGTATAATCTCTGAAATAAATTTGACTTTAATATCTCCCTGGTGTTGGATATTCGATGACGGACTGTGTGTATTTGTGCACATGTATGTTCATGTGTAGATATACATAAATACATACATACGTACAAATTACCTGCATACATTTACATATATATAAATATGCCTGAATCTACACACATATTTATACAAGAACATACATATGCATAAAATAAAACTACATAAATACACATAATTATACACAAATGTTATGTACATAATTATGCATAATTATACACAAGCATAAACGTACACGTATACATATACAGAAATATGTTATATAATTATAAATTTTAATACGAAATATTAAAATTTATCCGTATTATTCGTACATATACATACATACACTGAAGTGACAAAAGTCATGGATACCTCTTAATATCGTGTCGGCCCTCTTTCGCCCAGCGAAGTGCAGCAACTCGACGTGGCATGGACTCAACAAGTCGTTGGAAGTCTTCTGTAGGAATATTGAGCCATGCTGTTTCGATAGACGCCCATAATTGTGAAAGCGTTGATGGTGCAGGATTTTGGGCACGAACAGACCTCTCGATGATGTCCCATAAATGCTCGATGGGATTCATGTCGGGCGATCTAGGAGGCCAGATCATTCGTTGGAATTGTCCAGAATGTTCTTCAAACCAATCGCGAACAGTTGTGGCCCGGTGACATGGCGCATTGTCATCCATAAAAATCCCATCGTTGTTTGGGTACATGAAGTCCATGAATGGCTGCAAGTGATCTCCAAGTAGCTGAACATAAGCATTTCCAGTCAATGTTCGGTCCAGTCGCACCAGAGGACCAAGTCCATGCCATGAAAAAAACAGCCCACACCATTACGGAGCCACCACCAGCTTGAACAGTGCCTTGCTGACAGTTTGGGTCCATGGTTTCGTGGGGTCTGCGCCACACCTCGAACCCTACCATCAGCTCTTACCAACTGAAATCGTGACTCATCGGACCAGGCCACTGTTTTCCATTCATCTAGGGACCAACCGATATGCTCACGTGCCCACGAGTCGCTGCAAGCGATGTCGTTCTATCAGTAAAGGCACTCGAGTCGATCTTCTGCTGGAATAGCCCAAGAAAGCCAAATTTCTCCGCACACTTCTAACAGACAAGTCCCTTGTACGTCCCACATTGATTTCTGCGGTTATTTGACGCAGTGTTGCTTGTCTGTTAGAATTTACGACTCTTTGCAGACGTCGCCGGTCTCGGTCGTTAAGTGCAGGCGGTCGACCACTGCGCTGTCCATGGTGGGATGTTATGCCTGAAATTTCATACTCTCGGCACACTCTTGACACAGTGGATCTGGGAATGTTGAATTCCCTAACGATTTCCGAAATGGCATGACCCATGCGTCTAGCTCCAACTAACATTCCGCGTTCAAAGTCTGTTAATTCCCGTCGTGCAGTCATCATCACGTCAAAACCTCTTCACATGAATAACTTGAACAGAAATGAAAGCTCGGCGAAAGCACTGCTCATTTATACCTGTTCTACGCGATGCTGCTGCCATCTGAAAATTTGCATATTGCTATCCCATTACTTTTGTCACTTCAGTGTATATACGGATAAATACGTAGATAAATATTCATTTGTTTACGTCCTCTCACGAGTAAACGTCCACGTACATACAAACATACAAATGCATTTTCATGCATTCATAAGTAAATATGCACTTGTAGCTGAGGGTACTCCCATAATTATGCTCAATAAAACAGATACAAATCAGCCTATGAATATATATATATATATATATATATATATATATATATATGTCCTTATGCATATTTATACATCATTCCATATCAATAACTACATGATTATTCATGAAGTTATATGTATAAGTAGATGTACGTGTGCTTCAGAAACATACAAATATACACTTTGTAACATATAAATAAAACAATTTTCCGAGGGGTGAATTTGATTTGCCAAAATGTCGAAGTTCATTAGCAACAAGTTAATATAAATTTTTTTTTTTTAAAGTCAATTCCTATTTTTTCATTATATTGCAGAAAGTCCTTTATAAATAATTTTCGTTCATTTTTTAAGTTTATCTGGCGTCATCTATTGGTAGATATATGCAACTTAAATCTAAAAAAAAACTAAAATTAATTAATTAAATTTAATTACTGAATTAATATTTGAAAAACTGTATTAACATCAGTGTCATCCACTACAAGTTCAAAAAATGTATTTGAACTTGAGTGGATGAATAAAAATATTTCATGAACGATTGAAAATATGAACAAGATATATATATAGGGCGAGTGTTAACTAATAGAAGGATTTGAAAAAGATGCATATGAAATGAAAAATGGCGAATTTGCAGACAATTGAATGGATTACCAAACTTTTGAGAAGAAAATTGCTAATTCTTTTTTAAATTGAATTGCATCTTATTTTTTGACAGAGGTAATTTTATTAAAATATAATTGTCAAATTTTGGAAAAAAATAGGTTGTTAGATGATTTAATTAATTAATACCTGATTTAAAATAGTTATATAAAAGTTTTTACTATACAGTTTTAAACAGTTACATATTCATTTTTTTTTAAAAAAAAAAAGTCTGAAATGTGTTTGGAAGAAATTCAGTTTTTTTATTTTTATAAAATTTAATGAGATTTTATTGAAAATCCATTTTGGGTTTCGAAATTTTTATGTATTCTGATAAAAGTTTAATTATATATCAAGGAAGTTTCATTCTATAAGATTTTTATCATGAATATATTTAAAATGAGAAACTTTTTATGATGATGAAGGTTATATAATCCGATATATTATATAACTAGATTTTTTGAAAAGAAGATAATCAGACAGTAATGATTATAAAAGCATATTATGTGTTATGAATAGTTAAAATTTCCAAATGCACATGAGCCAATTGTACAATTTTTGTTGAAAACTCATAAGACTTCTTACAAAATTTAAGAATGAAAAATCTACAAAAATTCTCGAAGACAATGTAATAAATTCGTGCGCATTTGTGTTTTAACTTTCCAATTTTAATACAAATTGATATTAAATGAAAAATATTAATGTTTTTAATTATCGCAAGATAAATTAAGAATTTTATAAATTCAAAAATCTAACATAGATAAATAGCCCATGAAAACATTTTGGAGCAAAATTATTTTCAAAATATTCGAGAATAATCTACTTCATGTTTTCTTTTTAATTTCTGTGTTATTAAAATGCATTTGCTTCAGTTTTTAAAATAAGAATTAATATCTCAGAAATATCTGACAAAAAATATGAAAAATTATAAGTAGCTTTGAAGACATGACACGAATCTTTAATTTAATTTTCGTTGAACAAAAAAAAAAAGAAATTAAGAGAAAAAGAATTTTCAATAGAATAAAAAAAAAACCAGAAAAAAAAATTATAATTCAAACAATATAACAAGTAATATAAGAAAAAATTTAAAAGTCAATTCCTACTTTTTTTTTCACTATATTGCAGAAAGTCCTTTATAGATAATTTTCATTCAGTTTTTAAAGTTTATCTGTCGCCATCTATTGGTAGATACATGCAACTTGAATCTAAAAATATTATAATTAATTAATTAAATTTAATTACTGAATTAATATTTGAAAAAACTGTATTAACATCAAGTGTCATCCACTACAAGTCCAAAAAAAATGTATTTGAACTTGAGTGGATGAATAAAAAAAGTTTTTTATTAACGACTGAAATTTTGAGCAAGATATATATTGAGAGTGTGAGCTAATAGAAGGAATTGAATTAAATTGTAATTAAAGCGATTTCATAAAATAAAATATTAATATAAAAATTATTAATAAATATAATTAAAAAAAAAAATTAATTTTTATTTATTTATATAATTAGTTTCTATAGTATAATATTTTTTATATATTATTAATATTTTTATATTTATTTGATATATTAACATAATAATGTATAATTTATATATTATTAATTTATTTTTAAAATGTAACCGTGCTTCGTCATACCCATTGCAAGAGCGTCCTTTGTGGCGTTCAGGAAAAGCATCCGAGACTCTCACCAGAGAGGAAGTATGGCACAGCCGGCGCTGCTGTTAGTTACAATCTCTCATCCCGAGAGGAAATAAGAGGATTTTCGGCTTGGAAGTGGATTCTTTCCACGAATCTTTAATTAGATGTATTTGAATGTGTTACATGTTGTGTGTTAATTATTGTATGCGTGCCGTGTTTGTTTTTGTGTAAATAAAGTATGTGTTCTCAAACCTGTGTCTAAACCAAACCACACCCAGATCCAGATCCAGCAAAAAAAAAAAAAAAAAAAAAAAAACGACAGCATTACAAATATAATTAATGAATAAATATAAATTTTATTAATAAATAAAAAAAAAAAAACTATAAAATTATTTCGTACTATCAAGTATTTTAGAAATAACTTTTTTTTTTTCTAATTAAAACAAGGATTAAAAATTTAAATAGTTAATGTTTAGTTAAAACTTGATTAAAACATTATTTGAAACCGTATAACAGAAATTCTCATGTAAAATTCTATAGTTTGATTCATAATTTTAGATAAAGCAATTTGCATTAAAAGAGTAGCTTTGAATTTAGTACCCATAAAATATATGGGTAATTAAATCTTTTTTTAATTTCTTCCTCTATCTAATAATTATATAATTTAATTGATGATGTAAAATTGCTCTAAAAGATCATTTGGTGAAAGCAAAAGCCATTTTATTTCGCAGTGAAAATGAGATTTTTCAAGAAAAGAAGATAGTTTGGAATTCTATAGTTTTATATTATTTAATATTGCTGCTACGCATTTTGTTCTTACATTAAATACAAAATTTTATGGCTCCAGTCGATTACAATTTTATATTTATTTAATATATCTAAATACATAAAAATTAATTGGATTAAAGAATTTAAGACTGGCATAAATACAGGGTGATTATAATTTCAAAATGCTGTAAGAAAAGAACCACTCGTTACATAGAGTTCAAATTTCAACTTAGATGAAGAAGAGGGAAACGGTATGACATAAAAAAAATTTCACTGATTTTATCCATCTAATTTGGTAAGACCTTGCCGAGGTGAATGGGCTTTCCACTAACAGTGTCACAACTGTTGAATGGAAGATTTCCGTCAAAAAATCGAAACAATCAAGCCTACTCAACAGTACAGTTGATTTAATGTGCAATTCATGCCAAATATGTTGCAATTTCGATTCAAAATATCACTGGCAGCCGAATTCACTTTCTTTATGTCGCTTACAGCGCCATCTAATAATATACTTTGGAACTGTTTTCGGCTCCATATCGTTTCTCCCTTCCTCAAGTAACTTCTGTTCAAATTTGAACTCATTGTGAAGAGTGGTTCCTTTTTTTACAGGATTTTGAAAGTGAAACTTTAATTATAATCACTCTGTATAATAATCAATCTTTTGTTGTAAAATAATGAATCTTTACCTTAAGAAATAAAACAAATATTTATATTTTTTACAATTTAAAATCACATCTTTCTGATCTCTGTTCACAATATATTTTTTATGCCATTCATATTTGAAATCTTAGCTGATTTCAGTTAATAATATTTTCTTCTAATGAAATATCTTCAATCTTGCTAAGTTCCTTTAGTCGAGAAAAATCCAATTAATAACTCGACAGTGTCCTTATTTTTTTTAATCTTTCGTTATCACTGATACTTATAAAATTGTTTCGAATTTTATATTTTCAGAATTCAAATATGCAGTAATCATAATTTTTTCCCGCTTCTGTTATTATATTATTGAAAAAAAGAAATAAATTTAATAATATTTTCTTCTGGAAATCTTGGGAATTCGAAACGAGATTTTTCTGACTTCGTATTCAAATAAAATAACTAAAAGTCACGTGAGAATTCGAATATTCTTGTTAGAGCAACAAACGATTTTTTTTTTCTTTTTTATTCCTGTTTCTAACACCTCGTTAAACGAAATAATTAGTTGATATTTCACCTCGATGATTTTGGAATTTTGAAAAGTTTCTAATATATTCAGAATTTTTAAATGGATAATATGCATATTGATTTCCATGTTCTGAGATTAAAAACAAGTTCAAAACATTGTTAAAAGAAAGAGACACAAATAAAATGGCCGCATTGTTTTTCACAAAGCGAGAATATTTTTGTAAAAAAATAAGAAGATAAATGCTAAAATGAATAATTCTTTTTGTTTCCGAGTAGAAAATGAAAGAATAAAATAGAAGGAACTAAATTTTTATGAAACATTTTGGTAACAATTTAAGCATAAGAAAAAAAATTCTTTTAATATTACTATTTTGATATGAAGATTATTTTACAGTTTGAATAAGACAAGCCTAATTATCACATGAATTGCGAAGTTGAAAAAGATTTGTGCATTTATAATGTTTTCATTAATATTATATTAAATGTAAATTACATTCAATATATAATATTAATGAAAAACATTATAAATATTATTAAATGTAATTTACATTTATTATAATAAACATTAAAAATTATAAATGTACTACATTTATATAATTTATATTTTATGTATTATTATAATCACCCTGTATTTAAAGCCAATCTTAAATTCTTTAATCCGATTAACTTCTATTTATTTAAATGTATTAAATAGATATAAAATTGTAAAAGTAAGAACATAAAATTGTCATCGACTGGGACAATAAAATGTAGAATTTAATGTAAGAGCAAAATGCATAACAGCAATCTTATTAACAGCAATATTATAACAGCAATTATAATCAATCTGCATAATAATCAATCTTGTGTTGTTACATTTTACTTTAGGAACTTAAGAATTTTACTTTACTTTAGGAAATAAAACAAACAGAACTTATATTTTTACTCCAAATATTTTGATCCAATTTAAGATCACACCTTTCTGATCTCTGATCATAATACATTTTTTTTATGCCACTCATATTTGAAATCTTAACGTTTTTAGTTAATAATATTTATTCTTTTGATGAAATTTGTAAGAAATAACTGCAATTTTGCTAAGTTCCCTTTAGCCGAGAAAAAATCCAATTAATAACTCAACAGTTTCCTTATTTTTTTAATCTTTTGTTATCACACACTTATAAACTTGTTTCGAATTTTATATTTTCATAATTCAAATATGCAGTCATCAGAATTTTTTTCACGCTTCTGTTATTACATTATTGAAAAGAAATAAAGTTAATAATATTTTCTTCTGAAATCTAGGGAATTCGGAACAAGATTTTTCTGTCTAATAAGAATTTTGTATTCAAATAAAAGAACTACAAGTCACGTGGGATTCGAATATTCTTGTTAGAACAACAAATGATTTCTTTTTTTCTTCTTTTTGTTCCTGTTCCTAACACCTCCTTAAACGAAATAATTAGGTGATATTTCACCTCGAGGATTTTGTAGTTTTGAAAAGTTTCTAATATATTCAGAATTTTTAAATGGATAATGTGCATATTGATTTCCAAGTTCTCAGATTAAAAACAAGTTCAAGTTCAGTGTCTGTTTGTTAGAAGAAACAGACACGAATAAAATGGCTGCATTATTTTTCACAAAGGAGGATTATTTTGTAAAAATAATAAGATAAAGGTTAAAATGAATAATTCTTTCGTTTCCAAGCAGAAATTGAAAGAATCAAACAGAAGTAATTAAATTTTTATGAAACGCTTTGATAACAATTTAAGCAGAAAAAGAAAAATATCATTTTAAAAAATATTTTTAAAATGACGATTATTTTACAATTGGAATGATTCAAAGACAAGCCTAATTATCACATGAATTGCGAAGTTGAAAAGATTTGTGCATTTGTTTTCAATAATATTGTATTAAATGTTTTTTTTTTACATTTATTACAATAAACATTAAAATTATAAGTGTACTACATTTATTTAATTTATATTTAATATAAACAAGAATATTTTTAAAATATAATGAATATTTTTAGAATAGTATATAATAATTTATAGAAGAATAAAATAGAAGTATAATAATAGAAACTACATTAGAAGACTTTTCATAATCGAAGTATTTTATTGAAGTATTTCTTATTAAATTCCTTCTATTAGCTCACACTCTCCCTATATATATTTGTTCAAATTTTCAATCGTTCATAAAATATTTTCTATTAATCCACTCAAGTTCAAATACATTTTTTAAACTTGTAGTGAATGGCACTGGATATTAAGGATGTTTTTTCAAATATTAATTCAGTAATTAAATTTAATTAATTAATTTCAGTTTTTTTAGATTTAAGTTGCATATATCTACCAATAGATGGCGCCAGATAAACTTCAAAAAACGGA
Source organism: Caerostris extrusa (assembly GCA_021605095.1). Classification (NCBI taxonomy): domain Eukaryota; kingdom Metazoa; phylum Arthropoda; class Arachnida; order Araneae; family Araneidae; genus Caerostris; species Caerostris extrusa. Next base: position 38,645 of record BPLR01009471.1, on the reverse strand, counting down.
AGAAAATTATTTAAAAGGACTTTTTGCAATATAGTGAAAAAAAGTAAAAGTAGAATTGACCTAAAATTTTTTTTTTTTATTATTACTTGAAAATAGAAATTTTATAGAAGTATTTTTATATTAGTACAATAGAAGTATACTAATCATAATAATTTTTTTATGTTATTGATATTTGAAATCTTAACTGTTTTCAGTTAATAATTTTAATTCTTCTAATGAAACGTGTAAAAAAATATCTTCAATCTTGCTAAGTTCCCTTTAGACAAAAAAAGTCAATTAATAACTCGACAGTGTCCTTATTATTATTTTTATTTAATCTTTTGTTATCACTGATGCCTATAAACCTGTTTCAAATTTTATATTTTCAGAATTCAAATATGCAGCCATCAGAATTTTTTTCACTCTTCTGTTATTATATTATTGAAAAAAAGAAATAAAGTTAATAATATTTTTTTCTGGAAATCTTGGGAATTCGAAACGAGATTTTTCTGACTAATAAAATTTCGTATTCAAAGAAAAGAACTAAAAGTCACGTGAGAATTCGAATATTCTCGTTAAAACAACAAACGATTTTTTAAATTCTTTTTGTTCGTGTTCCTAACACCTCGTTAAACGAAATAATTAGTTGATATTTCACCTCGATGATTTTGTAGTTTTGAAAAGTTTCTAATATATTCAGAATTTTTAAATGGATAATGTACGTATTGATTTCTACGTTCTAAGATTAAAATAAAAACAAGTTTAAATAAAACATTGTTAGAAGAAAGAGACACGAATAAAATGGCTGCATTGTTTTTCACAAATCGAGAATATTTTGTGAAAATAATAAGATAAATTTTAAGAGGAATAATTCTTTTGTTTCTAATTAGAAATTAAAAGAATCAAATAGAAGTAATTAAATTTTTACGAAACATTTTGAAATAATTTAAGCAGAAGAAAAAAAAAAAATCCTTTTAAAAATACTATTTTGATATATTGATTATTTTACAATTTGAATGCTTATAAGCAAGCCTAAGTATAATTTGAATTTCGAAGTTCAAAAAGATTTTTGCATTTATAATGTTTCCATTAATATGATATTAAATGTTTTTTGCATTTATTATAATAAACATTAAAAATTATTATAATAAAAATTTTTAAACAATTACGCACTTTAATTAAAAGTATTGTTTCCAATGGAGAATATTCTTATGGAAGTGAAAAAAAATAATAATAATAAACGTTTTTACCATAAATGAAAATTATCATACCAAAATATAACAATATATTAAATTGTGTTATTAATATTTGTTATGCATTATGAAATGAAAAAAAATAAATACAATTTGATTGGTTAAGATAAGCCTAACTATAACATGAAGTAGAAAAAGATTTGTATATTTATAATGTTTTTATTTATATTATATTAAATGTTTAATATAATATTAATAAAAAACCTTATCAATTACATTTATATAATCTACATTATATAATCATTAAAAAAACATCATAATAGTTCATAAAATGATTTCTAAGGAAAGTTTAAATGTGCAAATAATTATAATTTCAATGGTTATAAGATAAGACAAATTATAACATTAAGATAAGAAAACGATTTGTTTTTATAATGTTTTCATTAATATTATATTAAATGTTTAATATAGCATTAATAAAAAAACCTTATAAATGTGTTACATTTTTTTATAGTATACGTTTAATATGATATTATTAAAAACATTGCAAAATATTATAAAATAATTTCCAGTTTCATTTAATTATAATAATCAAATAAAAGGATAAATTACTTTAGTTCATATATTATTTTTATTTAAACATATATGCATTTTTAATTTAATGTATTGTTACCAATATTAAATAATCTTATGGATGTAAAAAAAAACTATTTTCCATAAAAGGAAAATTAGCATTTAAAAATATAACAATGAATTAAATTATGTTATTATAATTTGTTATGCATTATCAAATGAAAAAAATGAAATATGCAAATAATCGAATTACATGCATAAAAAGGGCATTTATTTCAGATAAAGGAGAGTTGCCAGATAAGAAAAACCTTCATTTAAAAAGAAAGTTCCTTTTTTTTTTTTAAAAATTTTCATAGAATTTCTTGAAAAGCATTTTAATAAGATAAAAAAAAAAGATACAAAGCGTTTAAAATCTTCAAATAATAAAATACTTGTGCCCTTTTAAGAAATTTATCTCTTTAAGAAACAAGAAAAATTTCAGCAAATTCAGTTTTTATGCAGCAAAGTGAATTTGAAATGGGAGATCTCGTAATTATATTGGACTAAACGTCTTATGAAATTAAAACATGCATTATAAAGGTGAGAATTCTTCTTGTTTTTTTACTCAAGTTGTTATTATAAGATACTTTCCCATCACATTTTTTCTGAACTTGTCTCATAAAAATTCACTTTTTTAAGAGACAAAAAAATGCTTTTTTTGGTAGGTATGTCTTGAAAAGAAATTTAATTAAAGGAAAAAAGTAGAATAGTTGTGAAAGACATTTGTTAATTTTTTTGTGGAATGAAAAAGTTTTCTTTTTTTTTTATTATTAATAAAAGGTATTTTTCAATGGTTGCTCATATATTATGTAAATTTGTATGTAGGTATATACATATTAATCTTCATTTAAGAAATAATGCTATTTAATATTACCTATATACACAGTCCAATCACATTAATGTGACCACCTGTCAAAAGCCAGTATATACACTTTTGTATATTCTGGCTTTAAGTGGAGTGTGGAATGTGGTATTAAGTGGAATTCTTTATATACACTACACTGCAATGTGCTGCCACCTGCTTTTGTGATTGGTTATTTCACGTTGACGTCAAAAGCAGGTGGTCACATTAATGTGACTGGACTGTGTAAATACAATTTTAATTTATATTTATAAACAATCTGCATTAAACTTTCTGAATCCCTAGATTTATTGGTAAAACCTTTCAGGTTTAATTAAAAAATTTTTCTTGCATTATATTTGTATTTAAAACGTTGAGATTGTCTTGGATCTATGTTAAAAATTACGTAAATTAATTTGTGTACACATAAATAATGAAATAAATAAAATAAAATAAAAATAAATAAATGAAATAAAAATAAATGTATCAAATAAAAATAAATATATCAAATAAAAAAATAAATTAATAAAGTAAAAATAAATGAATAAAATAAAATGAACTCCACGGAAGATAGAATCAAATTTTGATAAAGCAAATGCTCTACTATTAATAAGTATTTCAAAAAATGTAACGAATTCCAATTTCAAAATAAAATATTGTTAAAAAATCAAAATAAATATTCTGCTTTCAGTTAATGCATCACATAAATAGCAAGCTTCTTAATATTTCATTTCTTCAGTTAAGTGATCATTATAATTTACAAATATTGAAATAAAAAACAGATGTCTAAAAAAATGTTCATGTTTTTTTTACTAAGTCAGCTTCCCCTTACTTCTCACTGGAGTCGTCACTTCCTTAGTCCATGGTCTATCACCAATTCCGATGTAGCAACTCATCACGTAGTCCATACCGAGTCTGTTATTGTTTATCGCTAATTTCATGAAGTCTCATTATCCCTGACACTCATTATGTCAGATTTGAGTGACAGGTTGCTCTCAAAGACTAATTACATGCATTATAAGTATCCGCAACACTGTTTATTTGCTGTCAAATTTGAGTGATAGGTTATTATTACATTATATACTTGTTAAAGGAATATACATTCCTCTCTCCTGGGAAAGAAATGCTACAATTAATTCCATGGAAAATTGATGCAATGTTTTTCATTTAATTAATTTCTTTTGCATTATATTTTATATTTAAAGCATAGAAATTGTGTTGGATATATCTTATAAGTTCAGAAAATTAATTATATACAAATGAATTCCACTAAAGAAAGTATCAAATTTTGGCAAAGCAAGTGCTATTCTATTAATAATTACTTTAAAAACGCACCGAATTCCAATTTCTGCATGAAATATTGTTAAAACATTAAAACAAATATTCGTATCTTCATTTAATGTATCACATAAATAACAAGTTTCTTAACATTTAATTTCATCAGTTAAGTAATGATTACAATTTAAGAATAATGAAATAAAAAAATTGACGTCCTAAGAAATATTCATGTGCTTTATTTATTTTAACCATGTACGTTGCATATCAATGTCACTAAGGTTAGATGTAATTCCGCGATCCATCATCTTGACAATTCTCATTATAAGCGAGAAAAAGCGTGTTTTGGCAAGCCCATAGCGACATGATTGGTTGACCGTTTGGCGGAAAAGAAAACAAAGGCTGTTGATGTAAGTGTTCCAGAACGAATTCTGACAAGCGACGAACTGTGCCAATAAAGGAAGGTTTCTGATTTGCAAGTATAATGTATCCGCGGCTTGTGTTCGTGGAATATTTTTCTAGATTCTGATCAGTCAGAGCGTAAGTAATGCTGTTTTTTAGAAACATTAAGAATGAAAGTAATTTATTTAATTGTAATTGTATATTTGTATTTATACAATTTATTTATAAATTGTATACATACAAATTGCATAACAAACAATTACTGTGTAACAAATTAAATTATTATAAAAAATAAATTATTAAACTAAATTATAAAATTAAATAATTAATAAATAATTAAACAAAAATTATTAAATTAAATTTTTAATAAACAGTATAACTAAATTATTAATAAATTATTAAACTAAATTATTGTGTAATAAATAATTGTATACAATTTACTTATAAATTGTATACATACAAATTAATATGACAAACAATAATTGTATATCAAATTAAATTATTATAAAAAAAAAACAAATTATTACACTAAATTATTTATAAATTATTAAGCAATTATTAATACATTATTAAATAATTAATAAATTATCAAACAATTATTAATACACTATTAAACAAATAATAAATTATAAAAAACTAAATTACTATGTAACAAGTAATTGTATACAACTTACTTTTAATTTGTGTACCATATTTTTAATTAATAAAGCTTTTCATTTATTATGCTTCAAAATGAAAATGTTTTTTATTAATTTACTAGTTTGTATATTGTGACACTAAAATATTTTTACGTTTCATAGGCAGAATATTTATGCCTAGAGTTGTTTTAAGAGATTTTTAAGAATAAAGTAGTCAGTAGAATTGCAGGTTGATGGCGCAATTAATTTTTAATGATGATAAATTTTTATAAGTATTTTTGCTCAAATTATAACTTTCATATTGTAGAATGTATTTTTTTTCAGTTTAGGTCTTCGATGTGGAATATTGTTTTATTTGAGAAAATTAGTTTAGATGTTAATTTTCACTTATACTTTATAAAGTAACGGCTCTGAATCCATTAAAATCTTGAGCCATATTTGTTAATTTTTATTTTTCTGCCATCTTTAAAATTTTATGAATACTTGCTTCATAAATATTAGTTTTTATGAGAAAATTGGATTATAATATTAAGCATCATTTCCATACTGAAAATTTGGAAAAATTCTGGTATATTTTTGCTGCAGAATATTGTTTGAAAGAAGTGAATTTTAATTTTAAAAGTTAGCGCATTTTAAACATAAATAAATAATGTAGGACATTGAATCATACCAATATGACAAAAGCTTTTTTCCAAAATATATATTTCAATGGTGAATTTTGATTATTTCTATCTGTGCAATACAGCTTGATGATTAGAGCATTGGAAAAAAAAAATTAAAAAAAAAAAACATACAAGCATGGTAAGTTTCTGTGACTATTCTGAGGATGAACATGCAAGTAGTAGGCCTGAAAGTCTTTGCAATTTTGAGAGAAGTGATAAGGTGAAAATTCAATAGTCGTTAAAAAATGGATTCAATATTTACTTTTTAAAATACCGTCTCTTATTTGGATCTTCATTATATTTTATTTTATTTTTTGTTCAGTTTAGTTCATTATGCACACCATTGGAACAAATTACTAATAATTTCCAAGTTTTGTATCAATTTTCGAATGGTAAGAATTAAATGGATAATTTTACGTTTAAATTTAAATACTATTGACACTTTTAATTCACCGTTTTATGACAATAATGATAATGCAATTAAATGTGTTTTATCCAATATTCCAATCATTGCAATTTGTATATATATTACATTTATGTAAACATGCTACATAATGTTCATTAATCCATCAATCTCTATAGATTCTGGTATATATATAAGCTAGTGAATTCAATGCAATTATCTTGTATGCGATATTAAGACAGTCATTAGACGTAATGGTTTGATGGTACATTTACGTAAATATGTTGCATAATGGCTGTAAATTCACAAACATTGGTGTCTATAACGAATGGAATGTTTCAAGTTAAATAATGTAATAATGTAACTGTAGTATCAATGTTAAGTGGTTCTAGATTATATAAATTTCAGAAAGCATTAATAATTCATTGTTCAGTATGTTAACTTGAAGTTGTATTTTCAAAATTTTCTTTTAATGTTTTTATTATGTAGTTTCTATGTAGAGCATATTATCTTTTGCATAAGTGTTTGAATATTGTTGCATGCATCCGGTATTGATATTAAGATTGAGATTAAGATCAGCTATTGATGTAAATTATTGATATTATATTTTTCTCATTGTAATATGCATTTGTGAAAAATTAAATCGAAATAAAGTTATTGAATTCAGTTAACAAAATGATTTTAATTTTAGAAAATACTAATGGTTATTGCTAGAAATAGGTTGGCTGGAATGAAAAATATTCTTGAAGTCGGAAAAGTATCGAAAATATATTTAAAAAAAATTTGTTTTCTTAACACACATATTAAAATAGAAGAAATTCCCAAAAGAGTTATAGTCTTAAAATAAATGCAGCCGACCTTACTTTGGGGAAGGGTTATTGTCGGTGCCCCTGTTCCTCCTTTCGCAGAAGGGCGTGGGGGTGTGGGAGGAGGGTATCACCTTCTCAATTAGGCATGAAAATGGTATAGCAAATCTTCAAATCTTTAAATCTTCTAGGATGATCCGTTAAAGTATCGAAGATTGTTTAATTTCTCAAATTACCTAGAGAATCTACACATTACATACTAGGCACTCGTTAAAGTGAAAATTAGTGGAACGCTAAAACAACAGCAACGTTTCTGTATGCTTAAACTAATATAATGTTATTTATTTATTTTTTGACATCATAAGAATCAAGTTAATACAATCAACAAATTAGTTGATGGAATCAATCATAAATCAACTACCTAACTAACTCCTTGGTACTACAGTTTTGGCTGGACCATGGCCGTCTACCTATTGGCAGATTCCGAAACGGGATGTTTTTTTTACAGGGTAAGGGGTTGTCAGCTTTACGCCCAACACTGTACAGCCACATTAGACAGGGAACTATGGTTTAAAGTGGATTCTGAGCTTCTACAAGCATAGATGGCATCGCCCGGACTCGTACCTGTGGCACCCAGCACCATACAGCTAGTCACTCGGTCATATGGTGCCCATATATAAACTAAAAATTATAATACAAATAGTCAAACGGTTAAAAATATTATTACAATTAACGAAATGAATTTACAATACATATTATAAAAATTATGCTTACTTATTAGTGCAATCTTAAGATTGGTGACACTTTGAAATACATGTGCAACTGTCGAAAATGCAGTTGCCATGTATTTGTGGTGCATTTGGATTTCCAGCCACATTTTCTGAAAACCTGCCCTTGGTACTGTCAAAGGATTGTTTTGTTGTAGTTTGGCTTAAAGATATTTTTACAGCAGGCACATCTTCTTTCGTTAAAAATCGTTTCTGCAAACACTAAATTTAGATAAAAAAACAACAGGCGACGGCAAGATACTGGCAAAATCAAACTAAAAGTGGTGGTACGGGGCAAAAGAGTACGGAAATGAAATGAGAGAAATAAACTTCCGACCTTTAACGATACGGAAGCCGTTAATGTGCACATTACCTGCTTAAAATGTGGAAAATACCTGCTTAAAGGCTTAAAAGATTCCGCACGTCAACAGAGTAATTCAGTTAATCTGCAGATTAGATGGGTAATGCATATATCAACGGCTTTCGAGATTTAGCGGTAACGTATATACTGATTTTTGGAGACACACTTTTCTTGCTGTAACGTAAAATGCAATGCTTGATGTGAATGAGTTAAAAAAATTCTGTTTCTAATTCATTGATTTTTAATAAGTTTTTATATCAAAACTGTTAATAACTATTAAAATAATGAGTAAGATCGTAACATCTTCGCGAAAAGCATTAAATACAGCGGTTTTACAATGGGCGAGGATAATTATGTTTGTTTAGAAAAATACAAACAGTTCAATTTAAACAAAAGTGTTTTAGAATGATTATGGCATTTATTTCTTAAGCATAAGTTTTTTTATATTTTTATTTTATGTTTCAGAAATTGCTGCAGATTTACAAAATAATAAAAAAGAATTTTAACAAAAATTGCACTACAATACAAAACACAGCAAATTTAAAACACTTGTATCGAAAGATTTTGAGTTTTTTTTTCAATAGTATTAACTCCGAACATTAACTTAGTTATTTGAAGATCTCATTTTAAAATTGATGCAACAGCAATTATTTAAAATATAGCTTTAACGTCATTATAAAGGTATTGATCAAAAACGCATTCTAAACAACACAATTAAACTATACCAAAGTAAATAAAACATTCAAACACAGAGAACAAATATTTTATTTTTCAAAACATAATCACTCACACATACAGCACTATATGTATACCACATGTTAACACATTTACAAATATATATATTTACAGACAGATATATATAGAACCAGATTAAAGTATACAATACATATACAATACATCCATTTGTCAGTATACACAAACACGGAGTTATGAAAACTCATAAAGCATACATTTAGAATTGCGCAAAGATACATTTAGAATTAATTTCCCTCCATTGCAGTATCACTTGAAGAGCCCCTTAAATACAAATACTACTGCAATGAGAGAGAACTACTCATATCATATTTATAATATGCAACTACTCTATGCGCCATAAATTTAAATCCATAAAATATACTTCACAATCTAATGCAAACAAAGTTACTACTCAGTACATAATAAAGTAATTATTTTATAATTTACACATTTACATATAAATATTTTATTGTGGGGTAATGTTATACTCAAATGATACTTAATAAGATATTAGATATTAGATTATTTAATTAGATATTTATGATAAGAATAAAAACTAAAAACATTTAAATGTTAGACTAGTAATTACTTGAATAAAATAAATATACATCAAATCATTCTTCTCTTTGTACGTTTGAAAGGTTTCTAATTATTGGAATGAATATAAATTCGCCATTTGAATACCACTTGTTGGAGAAACAACTTCTCAATATGTACTGAGAAGACATTACATAAGGTTTTTGGAAAAATAATTTTTGCTGAATCCTTCAAAAATTATCCATCTGTTTCAATTGAAAACACTAGTCTGTATAATTTATTATTATTATTTATTATTATGTTATTTATCATTATTATTAGAGATATAATTTTTTTCTGAAGAAATAAATAAATTAAAAAGAAATCAAACATGATATTTATATGTTTCTTGTATCAAAATGACAAGTTGAATCCTAAAATAATAAAAATTTCCTTAAAGAAGATCTTATAATATTAAGAAATTGTAAAAAGATGCGAATTTTTGGATTTTTAATGATGCTTATAAACTAAAACTTTTAAATCCAAAATATTTCGCTTGTTATAATTCCTTTTTTTGTGCAAATTTATTTACTCATTTAAAAAATTCTCAATAGTTTTATTGCAATGAAGTTATTTTTCACATATTGATTAAACTAATTCATTTATGTTTCAATTAATGTTTGTCCTTAAAAGAAAAGTAAAAAACATAGAAGAGTTTCAAAAGATTAAAGTAAGTATTGATTTTATATTATATTATATTAAACGTTACAGAGAAATTCCATTATCAACCAACATAAAATATTTTTAAAAAGAAAATATAAGACATAATTGGAAAGAAAATTAATTAAAAATGTTTTATAATTAAAAGTTTACTAATTACCCCTGTTCTCTCGGATATATGTACATTGAGGATATACGGGAAATCTCAATATGTGATTATAAGAAAACTACCATTGGAATTACAAAAAACTAACATTAATCACAAAAATACATTTTCACAATCAGAAACGACATGTGCACACTATGGTCTCACAATATCACACAACTTGCAGTTTACATATATGCATGTGAGAAACATTTATAACTGGTGAGTATATATATTTGCAATTTATTTGAGCCTTAAAAATTGCATTTTATCTAATAGCATTGAGATAATTTCATTGCAATATAAGATATAGCTTCACACGACAAGCTTCACTTTGTATCATGTAATAAGATAAGTAGTATGAAAAAAAGTCCATTATCATTTGACAATTGAGAATAATATTTAGTGTCAGCATATACAGTTTTGTGCATTATTTTGATATTCCTTTATAAATTATTTAAAAGGGACGAGTTCTAACACTCATATAAATACATAATAATTGCAAAAGCAAACAATTATCCTTAAAACACACACTTTTCACTTTGAAGTTCTTCAGAATCTTTCAGTCCATTGATGTGGGAGTTAATACTTTTTGAAGTTCTTGAGAAAAATCGAGACTTCACAATATCCACGTAGTCAATGTTTATTAAAAACGTAAAAAAAAAAAACCAACAACATTAAAATAATGATCAAACTTCTTGATGTAGTTTAAGCAATCCAATAATTTCAGATTAAATATGCATGAATTGACTTGAATATTTCAAAACAGTTTTTAGAAAAACTCAATTACAGCTATTCAACAAGTCTTTTCAATAACGATACCATATAATATTTCTCACAATTATACAGTTAATCTGGAATAGATTTTATTTGGCAAAGTCAGTCATTTTGAAGTCAGTAATAGTAAAAGTTTTTACTTGAAGTCTGTGTAATGAATTCAATCTTATAGAAGCACCTTAAATTCACCATTAAATATATCATTCAGACACGATTTCATTTCGAAATAAAACGGAGAGACGGAAATTTACTATGAATTCAGTTACCATGATGACATATATCCCTTTTCTTGATATTGCAGTACGTTTTTGAATAAGACAATTTCTGTTTCAGTTCAGTATAGTTCCACCAATATTTGTTCTCGAAAAAGATGCGTCTTGAGTATATGAGGTTGGTAACGTGTTTTACAATATGTCATTAGATGAATTGTTTGCCGTGAGTTTGGAAGTGCCATTGTTGAGCGTTGTCTCACGTTCGGTTCTGTTCTCTTGGTTGTTGCGGTTGGGCAAAGTCGTCTGCTTTTGGTGGCATGCAATGACCTTGTGGAATGCCTTTCTGAAGTTATCAGAAAGAAACGCGTACAAGATAGGGTTGACGCACGAATTCATGTATGCCAGAATGTGAGCAGTTATCTGACCAACGATTCTCATGGGGGTTATTCCGTAGGAGTTGACGCTTTTCAGCACCAAAACGATCTGAATCGGGCACCAGCAGACAGCAAAGATGACAACGACAATCACGACCATCCTAGTCACGCGTTTCTTAGATCTCAGACTCTCAGCACTGACCCTACCACCGGGTGCGACACCAAACCACAATCTCTTCAGCATCAAGACATACAAGACAAATATCAGACTCAAAGGAATGATGTAAGAAGACAGGAAGAAGCAAATCTGGTAGGCGGCATAATTATAACCTTCGGTGGACAAAAACATGCAAACGGAATATTCAACGCCGTGGTAAGTGTAAGAGATTTGGCCATGCGACTGCAGAGCTGGTATGCAAGCCAGAACAATAACTGCCCACATGATAGCAATGGCAATAAAAGCATTTTGAACTGTGCGAATAGACATAGAAGTGATGGGGTGAACAACTGCCAGAAAGCGATCCAGAGACATCAATACGAGTGTATAGATACTGGCATAAGCGCATACAATAACCAAATACTGAACAACCCTGCACCAAATATCTCCAAATGGCCAGTACGGTAGAGCATAATCAAAGGCCGTGAAGGGTACACAAAACATTATGAAAAGTAGATCTGCCACGGCCAAATTAATGATCAACACATTGGTTGTTGATCGCATCTGGGGGTTGCATGCCACAACAATGACCACTAATGTGTTTCCGATAAGACCAACTATTACTATTATGCCAAATAGTATTGGCACTACGATGGCCACCACACGTTCAATGGAAGAGTAATCAGTCTTTATTAAGTAATCAGTGCCATTGCATACGGTGATGTTGGTGGTGAAATTGGTGGTGCAGAATTGCGCCGTCTCATTTAGCAGCTGAAAGGCATTTGGTGTCACCGGAATGAAATCCGAATCAACCGGCTCCACAATCTCAGCCTCAATGTTGATATAGTCGTCGTCGTACATAGTTTCAGATGTTGATGTCCTTGTTATACCTAAATTAAGAAAAATTATAATAATTAGACACTATAAAATTGTTACTTATATATAGATGTATTTTTGAAAGAATGTTAAAAATTTTCAGCTTTGCTGATATACTACTGTGCCCTAAAAGTAAAACCAATTTAAATTTAAATTTTCCAGGCATATGTAATTTAAATTTTTTTTCTTTTTAGGTTGTTGGTGCTACACTACGTAAAAAAAAAAGTAGAAGGACACTTGATTTTGTAACAATAACCGAAAAATATTTTATTTTTACTAAATTTTTATTAGAAACATTTTACAAATATTTTAAAAATACAATTTTAACATCAGAATTATGATATTCAAACATAAAATATTAATGGCAACAAAAATAGTTTTTCTCTTTTAAACTTTGTAAAAAGTAGAAGGACAGCATTATAATGAATGAAAAAATAGTGATTTTAATAAGGAATGTTATTCCCATTGGCCTTTATAATTTCAAATATTGTGTTTGGAAGTGAATTGTATAGAGATTGAACTTTTGTTTAACAAAAATTGTCCCACGAGTCATTCAATGCTTCTCGAAACTGAGTTAGCGAATCAAATTGCCTTCCATCAGCATAAACTCGACGAACTAGCATTGCCCAGAGGTTTTCCACTACATTAAGGTCATGACTTTTGGCTGGCCATGGTAAAACATCCACATTATTTGTTAGGAACCAATTTTTGACTCCAGTCGCGGTGTGAATTGAATCCGTCTTGCTGAAATTTCCACTCTTCACCCCCAAGTCAGAGCAATAAGGAAGAAGCTCGGAATTCAGCACTTGAATGTAGTCTGTATGTTTTTGCCTACCATTTAAGAAAACCAGACTTGTCCTTCCTCCGTATCCAACAGCCAACCAAACCATTAAACTCCCTCCCTCCCATTTGAAGTGTTGAATAGTATTCGTCTTCATTCCCCTGACAATGCCAGTAGTGCTGATATCCGTCTGGACCGTCTAAATTAAATTTCTATTCATCGGAAATTATCACAGAAGTCCATTCTGTAGTCAGGATATGTGCTCCTTAGCCCACGCTAAACGGTTATCAACGTGAGCTTGTGTCCACTTAGGATGATGTTTCCGTTTTTGAAAATGAATTTTTAGATCTTTTAATATAGTCGTAAACTGTTTGTTTTGTCACATGATGAAGTCCTGCTTGATTTCTTGCCTTTGAAACACTTCCCTTGTTCTTCTTAAGCAGACGGACAAGTTTTATTTCATCACGTGATGTTAACTTTTTCGGTCTACCAGTCTTCTTTTATTTTCATTTTTATAAGGATTTCTGATAAAGTTTGAAACTGTATTGGGGCTCACCTGCAACAATCGTGCAATCTCTTTGACACCTTTACCATCATTTTGATATGTTGAAATTTGGCCTTTTTGAAAATCGTTCAAAGGTATTCCTTTAGGCATTTCTGAGAACGGAGAAACAGCGTAACTTTTAAACAAATTAGATTTTTTGTCAGAAAAGGATAAAACAAAGTACAAAATCACTATTTAACTAAAGAACAACTCACTAAATTAAATATATTAGCAAGTGTCCTTCTACTTTTTTTACGCATCGGAAATTATATATACTAATTTTATTATTAATATTAGTGGTAGATGTTTAATTTTTGCCTAAAATGGAAAAAAGGGTCATTAAACTAAATCTGCAAAAATATCTGGTAGTTAGGAGAAAATAAGAGATATTAATTGGCAAAAAAACACTGTCCTTCTATTTTTTACGCAGTGTATCCTTGACCGGGATTATTATCAATCCTAGGTTCGCAAAGCCCGTTGTTGACATTATCGTTTTTGAGTTTTGAAGTAGGAATATCTTGAAATGCGTTTTGACATTTCGAAGCGATAAAATAGTTAATTGTATCTTTACAAAATACAAAATGTGCAAATACATACAAAAATACAAAATATACAAAATACATATGCGTTTCAAAATGCGTATCTTGTTACAAAATATTTCCATTCCATGACGTTATACATTTTGTAAAACCCAACTTACTAGTATTTCGCTCTCGATGAAAACTTGTCCAAAAGATTCTTTTAAGATATTATTAATCATGTATATAACAAATGGAATAATGAATCAAAATGATTAGTAATGTGTATTTATGTAAAATTTAATAATATAATTTCTGAATATAAATGTTCGATAGCAATAATAATCAAAGGTAAGAAATGCATGAACAAAAGGAAAATAAAATACCACATCGCATGAAATGTCTTTAATTAAAAACTATGTAAAAATTTCCTTATGAAATATTTAGTCATATATTTTGTAAATATATGACTCAATCAACTAATGACTTAGTTGATTTCATCAACATTAATGCTAATTTAATGTTGTTTATTTATAAAAGTTTGCAGAAAAAAATAGTTCTCATTATAAAATTAAAATACTCAGATATATTTCTTTGATTATAAATTATACCTTTTTTATTTCTTTCGCAATAATTTTTGATTTATTAGTATTAAAAAAAAATCAAACTAGTTACAAAAAGTTATAAAAAGAAGCATAATAAGGAAGGAAAATATATTTATTTGTTACATATGAATTATAAGTTAAATAGATAGCTCCATAAAAATAGATTATGCTTCTTAAAAAAGTTTATTTCTAACAATTCGTTGCATTGAACCTAGTAATACTCCTTTTTTATTTTAGATAAATGTTTTGGTATAATTTATAATTTTGTACCAAATATTTTTAGCAAATATTGGAAAATCACAATATTTTATTCATAAAATGATTGCTTCTTTTTAAAAGCGTGATTTACACTTTTGATCAGTAATCAAACCATTTAAAATTTCTAAAATGTACTTAAACGAAATGTTTAGGAAACTGCACCAGAAATAAACTCAGAAAATATGTAAACGGCCACGACCAATTGCATATATTTAAATAAAATAATCATTTCAAGACACCATTTTTCAGCGCTGTGCTAGAGGTGTATTGATTATACCACCATTTCTTCGCTCTGTGTGAACAAATACACAATATTTTGGTAATATATATCTATCTGATATATAAGCGAAACAAAATTTAGAAGCATGAATGCCCTTTTAACAAGGAAAATAAGTTCTGTTTAGCTAAGTAATTGTGCTGGGCATAAGAATAAAATGCAAATATGTGAAATGTTAATGATAGTTTCGTTACTATTTGTTCTGAATCCTCAAATAATTTTTTTTATATATATATGAAGGTTTAAAGTAGATTAATAAATCAATACTAAGGAAAATATAATATATGATTGAAAGAATGAAATAATATACAGAAAGGAAACCAAAACTATTTGAAAAGCTAAATTCTTATTTTGAAACCATGCTTCCTGCAAACCACTGGTAACAACGCATTCTGAAACATTCAGAAGAAATGGCCAGTTGGCTTTGCAGACTCTCACCCAGAAAGGAAGAATATTTCGCTCCCCCTGCGCCTAACAGAGTTTCGGCTTTTCGCCATACAAGTGGAGTCTTTCCACGAATCTATAATTGTATTGTAAATATTATATGTTTCTAATTATAAGTGTGAGGTGTTTGCGAGTGTGTAAATAAACTTGTGAGTTCTCAAACTTATTCTCCTTCAAATATTTCAACCCAAACATACCCAGTTACAATCTGGTTGTCCAACCTGCACGTTATTATTTCATATTCTTCATAAATAACTGAGTTTTCAACTAGCCTCATTGTAATGTGGAAATGTTGAGTTCTTAAATGTGTCCTCTTATAAAATTTAAGTTAAAATAGCGTTAATATTAATTTATAGAAAAACAATAATAGTTTTGCATAATATATAAATGCAAATTAATAATTTTGCACACTATAAATGAATAAATTTGAAATAAGAAAGTAAACCATATGGAAAACAAAAGAATTAAATACATTTACCAATAAAAATGCTGTTAGTTTGACCCATTAGTTATATACTAATAAATTTCTTTATGTCAACTTGCTAATGGTCAGTTCCAGATTGAATTGAAATTATTCAGATCAAAGTAAATTTAAAGCAATATGTTGTCACATCATTTTTATAAATTGTTAATTATCAAAATAATTAACTAAATTTATATTTAGGCTATCAACAACAATTTTTTTCATATTCTAATAGAAGAATAAAATTCTCTGAAGTATGATCAAATTTTACTAACGATTATGCTTGTTTTCCAATTAAAACAATATGCTCCATTAAAGTAGATAAAATGTTATTTTAGTCAATGAAAATTTGCCATCAGTACTAAATTGCTGAACAAGAAATGATCATTAGAGATATTTTATAACACAAACTTCAGACAATTATTTTCTTTTTTAATGATAAACTACACATAACTACTCTATGTATAAAAATATAATAAGAATTTATAAATATATAACTAATGAGCCAACTAACAGCATTTTTCATGGTAAATTTATAAATAAAAGGATTTAATCACTATTGAAAACAGCGATCAGCTACTTTAAATACTTAGTATCCAAATGATACATGCTCATTTTCGTTAATTAAGATATAAATATTTGTTAAATCATTTATAGCTTATAGAAATAAATTTATTTAAATGATGAATTCTATTTGAAAAGTATAATTACAGTTTTCCTGACAATTTCAGATTTAATTGTTAATAGAAAATTTGCTAATCAGATATTTGAAATAAATTTATATTATTTAGTCAGTTTGAAATTTTACAAAGTTTATTGTTTGTTTGAAATGATTATCACTGTCTAAAAATAGAATAAGCTGCCTTTAATGAAGTATTTGCTCAACTACAATGTAAATATTTGTAAATAAATATTTAAACAGAGCATAACATTGATATAATATATTTGTATTTTCGATAAACAGAACAAAAGAGTGTTAACGATGTTTAACAGTTTTCATTCAACAGCATTTTAATCAGAATTATAATAATGCAAAAATTCAATAAAATATGCAGTAAACGTTTAAAAATAAAATAAATTCTGAACTAAATAACATATTCTACAGAAATTCTCTTCTCCTTACAATGAATTATTTATAGCAGAAGCAGATGATGTAGGTATAAAAATATATCAAAGAAATGACACTAGTTGCTCTTGGAAAATTTGATGTACATAAGCAAAAGCTTTCATTAAATAAAAAGCTGTACATTCTTGCATTATTACGATTTTGAAAAAAGAGTTCATCGCTTGGGAAATTTAAAAGGTGTCAAATAATTTATTTCTATCTTTCTTCAAATCAACTCATATTATAACTTTTTTGTGAAGATATTTTTGTCAAAAGAAATTATGTATAATAAGCTTATACATGATTTATATATGATCAAAAAGAAGCTTATATGCGACAGAATGAAAATATGACTGTTAAAGAATTATCCTATTTCAATGAAGTTGTGAAAAATTATGAAGAATTAGAATTACTAAATTAAACCAAGTAATTATAAGCAAACTAACTAAAAGACTAAGATGTTTGTCACAAAATCATTATTCTCAGCTGTGCTATCTTTTCTCTAATAGGAAATGTATTAAAAAAATGTACAATGTTACAGCATATTTTTAATAGGGATCTTCTACGAAAAATCTTTGGAAAACTTGTATATTCAGTATGTGTTAAAAAAAAACTGCGATAGATATAAGTTTAAAATTTTAATTAATAAAAACTAGATTATCCTTCTTGAAATAACAGAGCATATTTGAAACTTAGGTGGTTATTTAATTTCGTAATAGGAAATAAATTGAATCCAACGTTTGAAGCAATTTTAAGTGAAAAGCGATGGATTTATAAAGAAAAATTTTTATTATGCCATTTATCATTCAAAAAACAAGTATTTTATAATAATGTGCATTAAAAATTAATATATTGAAATGTTTACTCTGCAGAAAGCCACTCTGTTTTAAAAATCTTCGTTAAATTTAAGTAATTGGTTTCGTAAACTATGGTTATCTGAAAAAAAATCCACCAGAATAAAATATACAATTAATTTCATTTGCCTATTAACAAAATTTTACTATGATAATATAACTTCTTCTTCATTGGCGCAACAGCCTCATGGTGTGCCAAGGCCATTTGGCTACTGGCAGACATCGAGATAGGTTTGGTTTGTCGCTCTACAGTCATTTTCTGCACACTTTGGGATAATTTTACCGGTATCTAAATTTTAACGTTAATTCCGAACAACTAACAAGCATCCATGCTAGGATTTGAATCTGAAATCTGTGGCTACCAACGGCCAGCGTGATAACCATTAGGTCATCAAGCTGCCATTGAGACAGGAGATGCTCTCTTTTATCGGATAGGGTTTTCAGCCCTATGACCAAAGCCCTGCAATCATATAAGACAGGGACCTACAGTTTAAAGTGGATTCCGAGCCACTATAAACCTCCATGGTACCGTCGGGAATCAAACCCGAAACATCTGAGCGCCGGAGGTTTGAAATGAGCACCAGAACGCTAGTCACTCTCGCCCATCAGGCCACATAAAAATATGTACGATGAATAATATAGATGTAATAATAATACATTTAATTAAATTATTGCCAAAATTAAAGACTGTACTGGATACAGTATTGTATTCAGTATAAACTTGGACCACATAAAAATGAATTAAAAAAAAAAATGCTGCTAATCAAATTTTCTAAATTGAAATATTTACAAAATTTAACTTATTTCAATAATATAAAAACTGTTTGCTATTTGAAAAATGTAATTGAAACACTCAAAATAGAATATTATAATTTCAATGGTCAATAAATTTTCTATTGTTGTTGATATATGTTGTAAATAAAACATATCTTAATAGGATTTAAAATAACTTTATATATACATAAAAATGTGAAATTATAAAGAAATTTATTTATTTTTTATTGAGTTTTTGAATGATTTAGAAGAAAAAAAAAAATGATTATTCGTTATTGTGTGATGGTTTCACTAGTAACTAATCAACTTGTACGATTATTTTGTTAAAAAGGAAATATGGTTCACTGCCAACTTTTCTGAAAATACATCTGGAATTTCCTTTCATTTAATAAAGAAAAACCCACAAGAATATCATTTAGCCAATTATGTCAAACCAAGAGTATCATTTGGAGCTCTCACAATGAGTCACAGATAAAAAAGAACTGGATAATGTCCAATTCTTCCGAACAGTCAAGGAATCGCAATGTACCAGAAAGGTTAATAATGCGAAAAAGGAACTTCATTACTCAACATTAACTTCGTTAGACATTTGTAACTGTGTACAAATCCTGTAGTCTTCCGTTTTACTCGCCCAACAGAAAGGAATGGCGCTAATACAAATCAGTTTGTCTGGTCTTTGTACTTTCTCATTAGATAAAACTTATATAAAAGCATCTTGTTCTTACTTCTTCAACTTCTTCTTCTCAAACTATTTCTACAGGCATGGCTGTGTTCTTCTTTTATTGGAAAAAGATGCAGATTAGGAAATGTTATGGGTAGATGCAGGAGACCGGAACATCTGCAAAGAATATTTAATTTAATAATGACAGAATTAACGTCTGTTGCTTCAGAGCAAGTTTATTACACATAAAAATTAAGCACGGACAATAAGTGAATAACAGTATGTTTAATGAGGATTAAAGAAGAAAATGTTTAAGAAATGGCTATAAAAAAGGGAATAAATGATTGGAATTATATTATTTTTTTTACGCAGAGAAAGATTGTTAGTAAAATGTAATAATAATAACATAATTGAAATTTTTGACTAATAAAATATTTTTTTATTTCTAGTGACAGATTAACAAAATATTAATTTAATATTTTATTAGCAAAGCTCATGCTCTTTTCCTCATTTTTGAAAGCAATTGCTACTAAAGACACAGTAAATGAATTTGAACTGTAGTATTTTAGAATTTGAATTAGTGAATATAATAATAATGTAATTGAATTTTTCTTTGACTAATAAAATAAAAAATTTAATATTTTATTAGTCAAAGCTCATGATTACCTCCTCGTTTTTGAAAATAACGACTACTACGAACACAGTCAATGAATTAGAATAGTAATATTATAGAATTCAAATTAGTAAATATAATTGAACTTCTTCTTTCAATAATAAAATAAAAATTTAATATTTTATTAGTCAAAGCTCATACTCTCCTCCTCGTTTTTTAAAACAATGACTACTACGACCACAGTCAATGAATTAGACTAGTAGTGTTATAGAATTCGAATTAGTATTCTACAATACCTATTCAAATTCATTCGAATTAGTAAACATAATTATAATATAATTGAATTTTTCTTTGACTAATAATATATTACTTTTAATATTTTATTTGTCAAAACTCATGTTCCCCACCTCGTTTTTAAAATCAACGGCTACTACGGACACAGTCAATGAATTCGAACAGTAGTATTATATAATTCGAATTAGTATTCTATAATACCTGTTAGATTATAGAATACTAATTCGATTCGAATTAGTAAACATAAAAAATAATATAATTGAATTTTTTGACTAATAAAATATTAATTTAATATCTTATAAGTCAAAGATCATGTTCTCCTCCTTGTTTTTGAAAGAAATGATTACTACAGGCACAGTCAATAAATTCGAACCTTAGCTCTTCTACAGACTAGCTGAGTGGCTAATACTACAGTTTGGTGGCTTAGTTTATTATTGCTTACTAAAGCTCTGTCTAAGTCCTGCAGTAAAAAGACAATAAAAGCGAAAAACCGATTGAATCGAAATGAGAAAAGGTAAAATCGATTGCCATCATCCTTTTAACTATTTTTTTTTTAAATACAACATGAAAATATAAACATTTTTTCGGTATTACAGAATATATTCGTATTTTGCAGAAAATTATGGAAACGAATATACCCTTTTTATGTAATTAAGTCTTTGGTTTTTTTAATACCTCATGGTAGTATATCTTTCTAATCGATATAGGCCTTAAAAACACAAATATATACTTGTATTATCATTAGAAGCATTAACTCATCATGCAACATAGCCATTAAAAGTACGCGAAAAAAAAAAAAAATAAATGCTTAATAAAACAAGACGGGAACATGCCCTGAAATTATCCTCAATTTCTAATCAAGAAGTTGGAGTGTGGCCGAGCAATTCCAACAGCAGTGCCAATGAACATTGCCACGCAATTACTGGTAGATCCGCCTCTTTAAATCTCTGCATTGCTTAATCTTGTTGATTTGACTGCGAGGGCCTTGCATGGTATGGCAATTAACTCCAATGATTGTGATTATGGCGGCGTGCCTCACTGGCTGGAATTAGATTCTTGAGGAAAGATTTGCACATTTGCTTCAATTAAGGAGATTTTAATGGGTTGGTCCCTTTAGAGGGAAGCAGTTTTTTAAGGAGGACAAATGAAGTGGAATACATTAAGATTGTTGAGTAAAGGAAATGTGAAAGTCCGATTGCAAAAATTATAATGATGATATTAAAAGAAACATGCAAAATTGAATCTGGTGAGCCATCAATGATGTTGTTTATTTGCGTTTATTCTTGGGGGTGAAATTGCGTGATGTAATAAGAATCTCGTACATAAGTCCATTTATTTATATAATGAGATGTTAAAAATTACATTTGTGTCAAATAAAGTATTTTTCAAAAACTAAAAAAATGCATACCATGGAATTGGGTTAATGTTAATATATAAAGATGAGACATTCTAGTAAAAATTACCATTAACTCATTTTTTTTCTATAAAATTAGGCTTATATTACTTTAAAAAATGGCTTATACAAATATGTAGTAAATGGATGAATTTTTTATATTTACAAACTGAAGCAGAAAAAAAAATAGTTTCAAATCATATTCATTCCACTCTGAAATGTGTAAGATATTTTAAAATAAAAATAAGAATTTATTACTTTTTTAGATTTAAAAATACATTAAGGAGGGAGGTAAAGAATTACATGATACATTTTAAATTAAAAACCATACATTTATTGCTGCAGTTAAATTTTCTCGGATCGCAATAAAAATTCAGAATATACTTCACTAACAATTTATCTTCTTCTGTCGACATTACGATACAAGGCATAATTGTAAGAAATAACTGTTATTCTTTTTTATATTATAAAAAGTCATGTAAAATATCGTAAACAACGTATTTACCTTTTTTTTAAGTTGTAACAAATTTAATTTAATTTTTCAAAGTTTTTAATAATATAAGTAACTTGATGGTACGGCCTTATATATATATAACACGTTGGTCACAAGTGTTAATTGGTTTATAACAAATGTTTTATCAACAATTGTTTAAGTATGTTTGATGTATATTAAAACTATACCATAGAGGTCCAATTCGAATCATAACAGGTAACGCCAAATCTAAAATAATTGTCTTTTTCTTCTTCAATGGAAGACTCAGACATGATGGGCTAAGACTGTCTGCCCACTGGCAGATTTTGAGACAGGAGATATTTTTCTTTTTATGGTGTAGGTTGACAGTCCTACGCCTAACAGTTATATTAGACAGGGGCGTATGGCTTAAAGTGGATTCTGAACCACTACAACATTCATGGCACCGCTGGGACTGGAACCCTAAACCTGTGACTAAGAGGCAGAACGCTGTCAGCCCTAATCGGCCATCAGGCCCCAATTGTCTCTTTGCCGGTTAAATTCTATGGTCGTAAAGCCAGGCCTAAGGCTTGCCTATTAGATTAGGGAAGAAGGGAAGGAAGTTGCATAACATCATATGTCATCCCGGGTGGATTTTTTTTTAAAACTGCTATACTAAAATATTGGGGCAGTGCAGCATGTTAGTTGGTAAATGGTGAATCTGCCACATATCTGCTTTTATAATAGGAATGACTTAAGTCAAAGTGAATACAATTCAATAAAATTATATAAATAATAAGACTCTTTTATTATAATTGGTATTAATATTTAATTTTGAAAAAAACAAAAAACAAAACAAAAAAGTTTTACAAGAAGTTGCATTTAATGTTTTTGAATAATAACCCAATAACCAAAAATAACCAATTATAATAACCAAATATATATATATATATATATATATATATATATATAAAGTTTCATTAATTTTTTAAAAACACAGCTTAATAAATATTTAATTGAAACATTTAAAACTACTTAAGATACTAAATCTTTTAATACCCAGAACAAAAGTATCTACAAAAATTATAAAAGAAAAATATTAAAACATAAGAACAAGTAATTAAAAATGGCCTTTCTGTTATTTATAGCCGATTTATTTAGCTCAGTTATTATTTTGCTGATGTGGGGAACCAATTATTTTTAGAATTCAACTTAATGACTGAAGTTTGAAAAAATAGTAAAGGATAGAGATGAAAAAAAAATGGTTTCATGCCCAATTAGAGAACAAATGCAGATATGAACAGAACAACTTAAAGGAGCATGTTACATTGTGAAACAGTTGAATATAATACTTGAAAAGCAGTATGGCATGCAAGTACAACTCTTTCACATAAACTTTATTTTATTTTTTTGATTGTAGAATTTTTTTTTTTAGCGTTTATTCTCATAATGAAGTATCTGTGCTAAGAAAGGACATATTGCATTTGCATTTAATTAATGAAAAGAAATTGATTTCTATGTAACAATAAATTGCTTTGTAGAGTTGAAAAACCATACAAGAGTTTTTGTTTTGAATGTTAAAAACTCTCAAAAGGGCTCTTAATTAATTGTTGAACAAGAGTCTTTTCCAATTAGAAGTAAACAATACGAAATTACTTGGTTAAAACAAATGTTTTGTCATCAATTGTTTCAATATGTTTGATGTAGTATATTAAAACTATGAGCATCCATAAATTAATTTATCATTCTGAAATTCGAAACTTCATTGTTATTTTTAATTAACGAAAGACCACTTATTATTTGATATACTTTCATGCGTTTTTTCATAACATTTTCTCTACATACGTACATATAAATTGAATTTTGAGAAATACTAAATTTATTTGAAGTTTTGTTTTCCAGAAGATGATATTTAGTTAACATTTTACTATTTTGCTTGTATATTATTTATTATGCATGCTATTTATTTGTTTATAATCAGATAAACTGAATACTTACGTAATAATTATTTTTCCTATTTATTTCAGTTATTATAGGAAACCTAGTATATGGTAAGTAAGCATTTGATGTGGCGAATTTACAATAGTGGTGTTGTTATTGTATATCTTATATTTAATTATGCCCTTATTTGCAAGTATTAGATCATTCAATTAAGATATGTATAATGAGTGTAGTGTATTTATTATGTATGTATGTATATATTTTGTGATGTAATGTATTTATTATGTATGCCAATATATATTTTGAAATGTAATGCATTTCTTATGTATGTATATATTTTGTAATGTATTTATTATGTATGTAAGTATGTATGTATTTTGAAATATACAAAATATATACTCACATACATTATAATAAATACATGTATGTATGTATGTATATATTTTGTAATGTATTTAAGTAGATATGTATATATGTATATTTTTGTAATGGAATGTATTTACTCATGTATATATATATATTTTTATGTATGTATGTATTTATTGTATTGCATTTATTTCCTAAATATTTTCTAAATGTATTTTATTTGGATTAAATTGTAATTATTGTGTAATACATTTAATAGATATTTTTAGTGGTTTTAATCAAATTGAATGTTTCATATAATTGTGAAAAATCACTCATTAAAAGAGTGGAGTCCTATATTGTCCTATTTTACAATTGGATAATCCATTTTTGGACATGTGGCTGCATAACTAGTTAGTGTAAAAGGGGTCGAAAATTCGATCCTCGCTGATGATATGTAATGATTGTCGCTGATGTAAAATAATAAAGACTCTACAACAATTGTGATGATACACTCGAATCAAGATTTCTGAAATTGTTTCAATGCGACATATAAATGTAGAGTATTTAATTCTGAAATCTCTATGGCTATTGACCATAACCACTCTATAACAGGAGCATTATTTTGATAGTGCAGAGCTAATTTGCTGGTGCCTGTACTTTTTAGAAAAAAATATCACTCAGTTGGTGGAAAGCATTTAAAATTCCGTGGACCAATTTTCTGGCTTACATATTTAACAGACCCATACTCGGTTTGGTTTGTCGCTCTAGAATCAATCTGTGCACACTTTAGGCTAATTAGATCGGAATCTACAGTTTAAAATTGATTCCGAACCACTCACAAACATCCATGCCACCGCTAGGATTGAAACCTGAAGCCTGTGGTACCAAGTCCAGAGCGCTTACCATCAGGCCATACTCGGTTAGAATTCAACATATTATGTATATGAAATAGTAGAATGTACAGTAGGAAAAATGCTCACTTTTGTAATTATCATTAGATCTTCCCATATATAGTATGTTTCGAAATGGCTAGAAAGGAATTAACTTATGGTGCAATGCAGTTGATTAACAAAGTTATTTAATCGCCAATTCAAAAATTTTCTCTTATAATACCGAGATTTTTAACATAATCGATTCAGTGTGTCATGCACAACATACCCATCAATGTTTGTCTTTGTCTTCTTTATTTTAAGTTTTTATGACAACACAGATTAAAATTTGTTTTCTAAATTGGCATTTTAATTGTAAACTGATCAATAAACTTCATAGCCAATGAACACCTCTAAATATCTAATGGATATATCACATCGACATTTACTGTAGGGCTTTTCAATAAAAATAAAATACTCTTTAAATAACATTTTTTATATCAAATAAATAAAAATTATGAAATTTAAAAAAATTAATAAAATCAATGTTTTTTAATACTAAAATACTCTTTATATAAAATTTTTATACAAAATAAATAAAAATAATAAAATAAATTAAAAAATTAATAAAATATTTTTTTTTTTTTAAAAATAACATACTCTTTAATATAAAATACTCTTCAGATAAAATTTATATATATATAAATAAAAATAATAAAATATAATAAAATTAATAAAATAAATTAAAAAGTTAATAAAATAAATTAAAAAGTTAACAAAATAATTTTTTTTTTAATAATAAATTAAATTTTTAATTTCCTCCATTATAAAAAGAATGGTTTATTTTTTTTTTTCAAAAAATTTTTTTTTTTTGCGATGATGTCAACTTAAAAAAATAGAGATCATTAAGGTACTTTTTTGGTGAATTTCAGATCTGAATAAAAATAAAATAAAACTTTTTTTTTAAATCGAATGACAGATGATATTTTAATTACATGAACAGGCAAAAAAAGAAAAATAGGAAGGGCAGAAAGGCAAAATGAAATAGTCAAGCCCATTATCCTTTAAAAATCTTTTGATAAAAGAAACTTATTTATTAATTAAAATTTTATAGAAATGTATTCTTTAAATTCAATTGAAATCAATGAAATCAATTTTAATGAAAATTTTACGAATTATCCATTGTATTATGGTATCCATTCAATTTAATAGCGCGATAATTTTACAAGAATTAAAAGGGATTTATCATTAACTCTTTACTATACAAATAACTTTTTAATGGTTTATAAACAAGTTTAAAAATTGAATTTTAAAATTTTGCGAAACATTAACATAATTAAAATTAATAAATTTAATTAGTTATAATATTTTATGTAGAACATCTGAAGATATTATGCAACATTATTTAATAAAAATACTTTTATTTAGATACTAACCACTACATTTCATAGTTTATAAATGCAACTTGGTTTTTATTACTTATTAATTTATTTTATTTTTAATATTTCAATTATTCTTTTGTTTAAACATCTTACACTGAATTGTTGAATAATTTCCCAAATGAAAGTGAGTTGCCATAGTTATTTAAAGCATTCAATTTTGGGACAGATTACTTTCGAATTAGAAATAAAAAGAATTTTTCCAAAAAACATGCTGATGAAATTTTTACATGCTTATTGAAATATTTTATAACATCAATAAAAATAAAAATATCAATATAAATCATAATAAATTCAAAAAATGATTTATTTGGTTATTTTTTATAAAAATATTTCCCATTCGATTGAAATAAAATACACGTACTAAATATATGTGCCTTGCATATAAAATAATAAATGAAATTAAATGTCTATTTCTGTTTTATAGACTAACATAAAATCTATTAATAAGAAGGTCTTTTTTATAATCCTTTTCCAGTTCTAAAGCTTCTACTAAACAACCAAAGTTCACGAGAAATTTCTAAAAATAGTTCTGCTGATGTTGTTGTTTCTTATTCCACTTGGTAGAGACAGCAACATCAAGTCCATGATCCCGTGTATTCTCATGAAGGGGTAGCAGTTTCTGTTGTGATGTAGCTCCTATAGGTATAAATCTGACTTGGCTCTGTGTCGCTGAAGAAGGAGGGCAGTATCTTCTGGGAGGACTTTTAAGAGGAACTAACCCGCATATGCGTATCGTATGTGAGAAAACCCGGAAAACTCTCACCAGGTAGTCCGACTCATAAGACAAGATGCTGAACACAACAAACTAAAGAACTAAAACCAAAATGGACCGATGAAGCTTATTTTATAGTTCACGACTGCACTAGAACGCACTAGGAAAAGGATATTTTTTTTTTTTTAATGCAGCTGGCAAACACTTAGACAACTAGGTATTGGATGCCCTAAGGCGAGAGCTACACAGACGTTACTCACTTTGCCTTCCCAGGGGGCGTGTGTAACTTGGAGATAAGCCACGGACCTACAACGCTCTACGATCCTATAAGGACCGTGACCTACGGTTTAAAATGGATTCCGAACCACTACACACATCCATGGAACCGCCGAGACTCGAACCCGAAACCTGTGATACCGAGCGACAGAGCGCTAGCCACTCGGCCATTCAGGCCTCTCGAAAAAGGATATAGATAATGTAAATTACCTTAAATTCTAAAAATATTAAATAAGTAAAATATAATTCATATAACCATTTAAGTACTTCCTCTGACACAAATGAACCCGACTCAAGGAAGTCTCTAATCCCCCAAAATTCGTTTTCTTTCATTAAATCATAAAATAACAGCCTTCGAGATTTCGTCCGACGGTCTCACCCAATTTATTTATTTCCAGTCCATGAAGTCTTCTATTGAGTGCTGCCGAACCATTAACAAGAGAGAGCGTCTGATGGCCACCTGAAAATAATTAATGATGACCGGAGAAGCACTTGGTGACGGATCGCAAGAAATTTAATAGAAAAAAGGATGATGTAGAACCAGAAAATAACAGAATTTTATAGATTATTCTAAATCACTGTACTACAGTGCAGCATGTTTGAAATGCTATGCATATCAAAGGGGGAAAAAAAACCCCACCAAATATTTAGTATCAGAAAAGTAAAAAGAATTAGGCATAAAGTATGCTGTATGATATTTAAGATGCAATTTTATGATGGAATAATTCTACAAAAATATTTCATAATCTTCACAGTTTAATAGATAAAGATTATTAGTAAATGACATTATTTTAAAAAGATAATTCATTATTTTAAAGACAGTATTCATCGTAATCACCATTAGCGCAACAGTTACTTGGTGGGCCAAGACCATCTGTCTACTAGCAGATTTCAAGACAGGAGGTTTCCTTTTACGAGATGGGATTGTCAGTCCATACTTACAGGTCCCTGATGGCCGAGTGGCTAGCGCTCTGACACTCGGTACCATAGGTATCGGGTTGAGACACCCGGCTGTGTCATGGATTTTGTAGTTGGTTGGACTCCACTTTAAGCTGTAAGTCCCGGCCTTATATGACCGTAGAGCGTCACAGAGTCAATCAGACTTCTTCTCACCCACATCATTCCCAAACTATGGGGCAACTCAGCTTTAGGCACAGTGATGTGGTGTGGTGGGTGTAGCAGTAGTGTAATGCACTCTCCGCGCCATTTCTAACGATACCACTTATGTGAAGATATAATGTGAAGATATAATAATACTTATGTGAAGATATAATGTGAAGATATAATAATACTTATGTGAAGATATAATAATACTTATGTGAAGATATAATTACGAAAGTTATTAAGGATGGAACATTTTTTTTTTTTTTTTTTGGCCGAAAGTACCCTATGAGGTATGCAAATAAGAAGAAATTAATAATTTTTAATTAATTAATTAATTATTGATTAATTAATTTTTGTTAATCAACTGTATTCGAGTCATTTTGTGAAGATATAATAATAATTACGAAAGTTATCAAGGATATCCCAATATTTTTTGGGCCGAATGTACCCTATGAGAAATGTAAATAAAACATCTAAAACTAAAATAAAAATGCATCGACGATGCATGTTTAAATTTTACAGCTAAAATCTGCACTAGAAAGCACTCGAAAAAAGATATAGACAATATAAATTACATAAAATTCTGCGAATTGAACGGTATGAAATAAGTAGAATATAATATATACAACTTATATAACCGTTTAAGTACGTCCTCTAACACAAATGAACCCGACTCAAGGAAGTCTCTAATCCCCCAGAATTTTCCGATGACTTTCATTAAATCATAAAAAGAACAGCCTTCGAGATTTCTTCCGACGGTCTCACCCAATTAATTTATTTCCAGTCCATGAAGTCCTCTATTGAGTGCTCCGAAAATTCCATTAACAGGGGAGAGCGTCTGATGGCCACCTGAAAATAATTAATGATGACCGGAGAAGCACTTGGTGGCGGCTTGCAAGAAATTTAATAGAAAAAGGAATGATGTGTGAGTAGAATATAACAAAATTTTATAGATTATTCTCAATCGCTGTACTGCAGTGCCGCATGTGCTAAGCTTATCGAAAGGGAAAAAATCCGTGAATATTTAGTACTTGAAAAAGTAAAAAAAATTAGGCATAAAGTATGCTCTAAGATATTTAAGATGCAATTTTATTATGGAATAATGCTCAAAAAATATTTCATAATCTTCACAGTTTAATAGATAAAGATTGTTAGTAAATGACATTATTCATCATAAGCATGAATGGCGCAACAGTTACTTGGTGGGCCAAGACTATCTGTCTACTGGCAGATTTCGAGACAGGAGGTTTTCTTTTTCACGAGATGGCTTTGTCAGTCCGTACTCACAGGTCCCTGATGGCTGAGTGGCTAGCGCTTGAGCACACTGTACCATAGGTATCGGGTTCGAATCCCGGCGGTGCCATGGATTTTGAAGTGGGACGGACTCCAATTTAAGCTGTAGGTCCCGGTCTCATATGACCGTAGAGAGTCACAGAGCCAATCAGACTTCTTCTGACAAACATCACTCCCAGACTGCAAAGGCGCAACTCAGCTCTAGGCACAGCAATGTGGTGTGGTGTGGTGTAATAGTAGTGTATTGCACCCTCCTCGCCATTTCTAACAATACTACTTATGTGAAGGTATAATAATAATAATTATGAAAGTTATTGAGGATGTCACATTTTTTTGGATAAAAAGTACCCTATAAGGTATGCAAATAAGAAACAATTAATAATTTTTAATTAATTATTTAATTATTGATTAATTAATTTTTGTTAATCAACTGTATTCGAGCCATTTTGTGAAGATATAATAATAATTACGAAAGTTATTAAGGATGTCCCAATTTTTTTGGCCGAATCTACTATGAGTACGAAATACGAAGCATCAAACCTATACTAAAGTGGATCGATTGAGCTTATGTTTAAATTTTTAAAGTTCATAACTGTACTAGAACACATTAAAAAATGACATAGATTATATAAATTACATAAAATTCTGAGAATTGAACTTTATGAAATAAGTAGAATATAATTTATACAACATATAACAGTTTAAGCACGTTCTCTAACACAAATGAATCCAACTCAAGGAAGTCTCTAATCCCCCAGAATTCGTTTTCCGATGACTTTCATTAAATCATAAAATAGCAGCCTTCGAGATTCCGTCCGACGGTCTCACCCAATTAATTTATTTCCAGTCCATGAAGTCCTCTATTGAGTGCTCCCGAAATTCCATTAATAGGAGAGGCGTCTGATGGCCATCATCTGAAAATAATTAATGATGATCGGAGAAGGCACTTGGTGGCGGCTCGCAAAAATTTAATATAAAAAGGGGATGATGTAGAGCAGGAAATAACAAAATTTTATAGATTATTCTGAATCACTGTACTACAGTGCTGCAGATTTGAAATACTAAACATATTGGAAAAAAAAAAAAAAAAAAAACTCACCATATATTTAGTACTTGAAAAGTAAAAAGAATTAAGCATAAAGTATGATTTGTAATATTTGAGATGAAATTTTATGAAGGAATAATCATAAAAAAAATGTTTCATAATCTTCACAGTTTAATAGATAAATGCATGCGTGCCTGATGGCCGAGTTGCAAGCGCTCTGGAACTCGTTACCACAGGTATCGGGGTTCAGGCCCCTGCGGTGCCATGTGTATTGTAGTGGTTTAAGGAATCCTTTAAGCAGTAGGTACTGGTCTCACATGACCGTAGATCGTCACAAAGAGCCCAATCAGACTTCTTTTCACCGCATCATTCCCAAACTGTAAAGAGCAAGTCAATTCCAGGCACAGTGATGTGGTGTAGTGTAATAGTAGTAAATGCATGTGTAACTAAAAACATTATTCATCATCATCATTGGCGCAAACAGACCCGTGATGGACCAACTGGCAGATTACGAACATGGGATGTTTTCTTTTTACGAGATAGAAATGTAAGCCCATTTGTGATATTCAGCATCTTGCCTCGTTCGTCGGACTACCTGGTGGGGATAGTTCCCTCTAAAAGCCCCCTGGAGAGCACTGCCCTTCTACTTCACAGAGCCAAGTCAGACTTCTTTCTACGGGTGCTCCCCCAGCAAAGCCCCCTTCTCTTCTTCCATGACAACACGTTTTCTGGTCTAAATGTTTCTGCCTACCAAGTGGGATAAGAAACAACATCTACAACTTACATATTCTATGCTAAAAATAACTTATTGTACGCATATAGGATGCTCGTTTTTAAAATAAAATACATTTAAAAAACATACACTAAAAAATAATAAATATTTTTTAATTTTTTAAATACATCTGAAGTATGTACGTTTTATATGCCAGTATTTAATTTTTTATTCTCTTCATTTTGGATAAATGCTTTGATTCTAAGTCTTTGTTCTTAAGAAATTTCTTTCTCGTTCCTTTTACGTATAAAAAACTATTTAAGTGTCACCGTATTAATGCGCTAGATGATATGAAGGACAATTTATTGTAGTCAGATAAGCTATGAATAAATAAAAGCTTAAATTTCGGTTGAAAAAAGAAGTGCTAATGTACCATTATTTAATTTTGGGAACAATTTTCTGGAATTTTTTTAGACAGAAAAAAGTTAAATCCATTCTTCTTCTTAATTCATAGTCTAAAATCGAATTATTTATTCTTTAAATTTGACACTATCTAAATCCATTATAATACGGTGTGGCAAAATTTTCTTTTTTAAAAATCTGTAGAAAAAGTATACATCTTATACACTGGATAATTACCGCAATTTCTTGATAAATATATCCTTATTAATTGTTGTACTTTAAATGTAGAAAATTAACTTAGTTTCCAAATAAAATTAAAAAAAAACCAAAAATAATCAGTGAAAAAATGATCGCCAAATTTGCATGACAAACATGCGTTTTAATGTATGTACATAAATTCAGCTTCAAAATGACGAAATATATTTACTTATTTATCTATTAATTATATCATTTTGTTAAGAAATCAATTATAATTTCAATTTAAAAATGTTTAATTTTTTTTTTATATTTGAGAACATACAATTAATTATATCAATAAATAAACCAGTGTACTGTAATTGAAAAAAAATATATTTAGTGATGAGCTGTTATATATGCGACTACCTACAGATAGTAGCATATTTACAGTAAGAATATGCCGTGTGTTGTTGTGTCTAATCCTCAATGTTCTCCACGGACCCAGGACGGACATCTCATTAGTAATCTACCTTTGGATGGCAGGAAGGGGCAGCTTCTGTTGTAAGGGAAACACCCGTAGGTAAATCTGACTTGGTTCCGTGTCGCTGAAGAAGGAAGGAAGTACCTTTCAGGACTTAGAAAAAACTACCCAGCATTTGCATATCGAATGGGAGACAAACCGGAAAACTTCCACCAAGTAGTATGTCAGACGAGGCGAGATGCTGAACATCACAAACGCCCATAAAGGCTTCTCGTTTTTAAAACAGTGTCTACAACAAAGCCACTAGCGGATTGAATCTCGTACTTAGTGCTCACCAGCGGCTGGTTGCCACTGAGCCAGGTATCAGGTACAGTAATACCTTGTTATATCGAATAAAACATAACAAGCATAAAGATTTCAACGGGAAGTCAAAATGTTAGTGAAGTGATAGGTATATACTTTAGCAAATCATTTTGATTTTCTTCTTTTAACTACTAGACTTGTCACTGTGTTTATTTCTGTTGCATTGAAAAATGGTTAAATGCAATTCTGCCTTTACTTGCGTTGATTGTTCTGTTCTTCTGAAAATCTGTTCAAGGAAGGCACAAGGAAGTTCTTTTCACAGATACCTAAGAATTGAACCATTTTTTACATTAAGTGTATCAAGAGTACTTTTTACTATTTTTGAAGATTAATTTCTACGTACTTTTTTAAAATTAAAAAATAATAAATGCATTTCACAATATATATATATTGTGAAATGTATTAATAATATATATATATATATATATATATATATATATATATATATATATATATATATATATATATATATATATATATATATATATATATATATATATATATATATATATATATATACTACCAGACCCGGCCACGCGTTGCTGTGGCTTTCTTGTATTTCGTTCAATTATTAGATACTATAATTGGCATTGTTAAGAGGAAGTGATTGGTCAAGAATGATGAAAGTTCAAATAAAGCTTCAACGAATAGAAAATGTTTAATTTTTATTAATTTAATGAATGAAAAGTAGATAATGTTGACTTTTAACACTGTTTTTATAATTATTTTACCAAATTTAATTTTTAATAATCATTACTTTCATTTATCTAAGAACTAAGCGATGAACAATATTTCTTGTTAATCTATCTTTCGTCAAAATAAATAAATTCGTTAAATAATTTAATAAGTTGGTTATGATTTTCTAAGATTTTCCAACAATTCTACAATAGCTCTTTATTTGTACTCAACGTTCGATAAAATTATACTGACATCAGTTGTCACACGTTCTTAAAAACTGCCCATAAAATAAATTTGAGAATGTTTTGGCTCTTCGTAGGTATTGGCATCAACGACCCGATCTTATGGTACATCTGACCTTATATTTTAAACGTGCTTTCAAATTACGTCCATCGGATGGAAATCGCAAATTTTAGTTGCACCAAATGAGGTCAATGGCGCCAAATGACGAAATATGAAAATCGCAAATCAAAGCACACACTTAAAAAAAAAAAAAGTGAAAATCGGATTGTTAGTTTCGGAGTTCATGCCGGACGAACATCGTGACACGAAGGAATTGTACATAATACACTCATGTCCATAAATTAAGGATAATTCAGAATCACACGGAAATTGAACTCTAAAATAAAATTTCACCTGTAGAATTATCACATACATCTTGAAGAATATGCAAATTACAGGAAACCACCAGATGGCGCGGATAGTACGTCACAATGAAGAGAGTGTAAGAGAGGGGTATATAAGGAATAGTGGCAAAAGTAAAATTGTTCACAACGCTTTAAAAGCCTTTTCAGGTGCAATAACCACGTTTGTTATGGCACAAAGGAAGCATTGGATGATTTTTACGTGCTAGAATTATCGGACGAATGGAATGTGGACGTACCCATCTTGAAGTATCCGAGGAACTTGGAGATGCTTAGAGTGTCATCTCCAGGCTTTGGCGAAGCGATTCCATGATGATGGTAATGTGAGTAAATGTTACAGCACACGTTGCCCCGGAGTTACCGCCGAATGAAGACCACTTTATTTGAAGTTGCTGCCAAAAGAAACAGATTGAGCACAGCATCGAGAGACCTGTCTCGTCAGCTCTCATCAGCTACCGGTACGACAGTTTCAAGGCAGTCCGTGTACAGACGCTTAGGGCACACATTGGCCTATATGCTCATGGGCTGTCAGATGGCTTGTTCCACTTTACTAAAACTGACTGTCGCCTGCGATCTTTTGGGGTAGAGAGAAATGCGTGTGTACACCGCAACAGTGGTCTTGTGTGATGTTTTCCGACGAGTCGAATTTAGTTGCAGTCTGATTCTGCGCCGGACTTTCATATGGAGAGCGCCAGGTACCCGTTACCACCAAGAGAACACCATTGAACGACACCGTTACGGTGGTGCAGGATGAGCTCGTTTGGGGGAGGAATTATTCTTGGTTCCAGAACTGACCTGCATGTTCAGAGTGTAACGATGACAGGCCACATCTATCGGGATGTCATTCTGGAACAACATGTACGTTTGTTTCGGGGCGCCATGGGTGCTGAATTTCTGTTTATGGATGACAACGCCCGTCCTCACCGTGCAAACATTGTAGACGAATGCCTTCAATTGGAGGATATCACCCGTATGGATTGGCCAGCATACTCACCGGACTTGAATCAATAGAGCATGTGTGGGATATGCTTGGATCGACGAATTTGCAGCCCGTCAACCCTCCCACCTGTCAACCGGAACTTCGGAGGGCATTGCTTGATAAATTGTTTGAAGCACCAGGTTAGAGAATCTTAAGTGCGACGCGAAATGCAATGAATTTTGTGGTATTCAATCACCAGGATGTAGTAATGGACCGAAAACTTTCTCCACATAATATGATCAGTATTACGCGAGATTTTTAAGTAATCAACTTATTCTTGTTCAAATGAGTGACAAATATCAATACCATTAATGTAATTTTGGCTTTAGAATTAATTTACTGCAGCTATCTTTCGCAAACCAAAGAAATTGATGATACTTGGAAGTAATTTAATAGCTTGGGTATCCTTTTTAATTAAGTAATAAAGAAAATTAAAAGGAGTATGTTTCAATAATCTATTGATCCTTACTGTCTTTTTAAATTTTTACATTATTAGTTATATAGTTTTTCATGAGCCAAAGCAATTTAGTAAATTATGCTTATGCCAACCTACAATGATCTCCTGCAAGTCATTGGACAATAATGAGTGATCACATTCATATTGAAGCACATGCAATCATATTGAAAGCTACACAAAGTTAGGAGACTCCTGAAGAGCTGTAATACGAATAATGAATTTCATGGTATCTCGGTCACCAAGCTGCCCAACGTGAGGAATGAACCATTATTTTTGCTTAATTTAAATCAATGTTGTGCGAGTATTTCTTTAAAAGGTAATCAACTGTTCTGTAAAATACGTGAAACATATGATTAGTATTAGTAAATTTAATAATGCAAAGTCCTAACTTCTATAATTAATTTCAGTTTATTTTAATCTCCGTAGTTTGAAAGAAAAATTAAAAAATTTTATTTCATTAACTATCGATCCTTACTACCTTTGAAATGTTTTACATTAGTTAAACATTTATATAGTGTACAATTTCATGCGCAAAAAGAAATGTAATAAATTATGCTAATTAATACTGACAGATTAAGAGACTCTTAAAGTAACTGATACGAATAATGCACTTTCATGATTTTCCATCACCACGTGCTGTAGTAGTGGACAATATACCTAGATAATTTTGATCAATATTATGCATATTTTTTAAAGATGTAATCAGCATGTTCTGTCAAAGTACGTGATTAATATTAGTAAATTAATGTAATTTTCTGTAATTAATTTCATAAAAATGTGTTTCAAAACCAAAGAAAGTGGATGATACATGGAAGCAATTTAATAGCTTAAGTATTTTAATTTGTAATAAAAGAAAAGTTTGAAGGTATTTATTATTAATCATTGATTCTTACTGCCTTTTGAAAATGTTTTACATTTTGGTTAAACACTTTACATAATTTATACAGTTTCAAATACAAAAACAATTTAACAAATTATGCTCATTAATGGCGCGTCTGGATGGCTGGGCGACTCAGCGCTCTGGCGCTTGGTGCCACAGGCTTTCAAATTCGAGTCCTCGGCGGTGCCATGGTTCATTCCGGAATCCACCTCTAAGCCGTCGAGGTCACTATCTATTATGGCTGCTGAGTGTAGGGCTAACAACCCTAACCTCGTAGTATCTCTCGTCACAAAAATCTGCCAATAGTCAATCGGCCTCCTGGCTATATAGGGCTGTTGCGCCGCTGCCGCAGTGATGATACAGTTTCATGCGCAGCACTTTAATAAATTATGCTCATTAATAACAACAATGACGCATTTTGTGTAATGTACAATAATAATCACAAAGTCACCATCAAAGTCATTATTAAAAATAATGAATAATTATAAATATACCGTTATATTACGGGTATATAAAGTTATTTTGTAAATTTTAAAATCTGGACAATATTATTAATGAACAGTATCTAAATAATAATCAGAATTAATAAAGTTTCAAAAAATATTACCATACTACCAAATGATAGCTTTCTGTCACAGAGAATTTGGAAAAATATTTTATTTATAAAAGCCACTAAAAATTCAATTAAATAAACCATTTGATAAGAAAAACACATTACACTTTTTAAATAATAACCTAATAGCTCAGTAGGTAAAGTATACGTATTCAAATAATTACTAATTAATTTTTATATAACCGAATATACGTAACGCTTTATAGTAGAAGTAATAAGCCCAAAAGCTAATATTATATGTGATCAAATTAGAAATTCTCGAAATATATGGTGCTTTTTCAAAAATCCATGTATCTATTTAGTACTTTTATTTTCTAGTAACCCAGTTCCTCGTTTATTTCATTAATATTAATTATTTATTATTTTGCTAGCTTTAATATTCTTTGTGCAAAATAATAGTCGGGACTGAAAACAAAACCAAAGTAATAAACATCATCATATTTCGACATCTCTCTCTCCCAATGATATGGCCATTTTATAACCCGTAATTAGGTATGTTTCTAAGAGAAGAAACACCCAGAAGCATTATAAAACTACATAATTTAAAAAATCAAATTTTCCTAATTAAAATATGAAACACCCACACTAGTTTAAATCAATGAATTTAAAAACAGCTTCACAGTTATTTTATTTTCAACAATTATTTGCTTTATACATTTATTTTCTTACCTCAATGTATTACGCTGTCGCATGAAATGAAATCAGAAATTGTTGATTTTAATTATTGTTTGGATGAAAATAAG
>BPLR01009470.1:0-57942 GCA_021605095.1 Caerostris extrusa | reverse complement strand
AAAATACTCATAATATCTGAGTAAAATATGGGTCTAAATTTCTTCTATATAATATTATTATTATTTTGCAATATGAATATTTTCTTGAATTTAAATGTATGATAAATATTTAAATAATAAAACCTTGAAACCTTTTATAAATATTTAGGTATTTCGCAATTACACAAATCAAATAGAATATTCATAATTGTTCAGTAAAATATTGGTTCAACTTGAATATATTATTATTATTATTTTGCATTTGATTGAATTCTATAATTGATTCTTATAATGGAATACTATTTGATTCGAATTCAAAATGTATGATAAATATTTAAATAATAATACCAGAAATGTATTTTTCATTATTATAAATATGATTAAAATATAT
Source organism: Caerostris extrusa (assembly GCA_021605095.1). NCBI lineage: Eukaryota > Metazoa > Arthropoda > Arachnida > Araneae > Araneidae > Caerostris > Caerostris extrusa. The sequence goes on along the minus strand of BPLR01009470.1, from coordinate 57,572 downwards.
AACAGATTATTTTTCATTATTAATAGAATAATATTCAATTATTTTATAGAAAAATATGCACATTTCGTATAATTAACAAAACCATATAAATATATTGAGGTACTTCGCAAATTTAGACACAATTCAAATAAAAATATTCATAACAGTTCAGTAAATATTGTTCAACTTTTCTTCTTATAATTACATTATTATTATTATTATTTTGCATTTTAAATATTTGATTCAAATTTAAAATGTATGATAAATATTTAAAAATAATAAAAACCCGATAATTTTTCATTATTAATAGAAAATAATATTCAACGTATATTTTATTGAAAATACGCACATTTCTTAAAAAGCATTAACAAAGCCTTATAAATATTTAGATACTTCGCAATTACATACTGGACAATTCAAACAAAATAATCATAATTGTTCAAAATATTGGTTCAACTTTCTTTCTTATAATTAAATTATTATCAATATTTTTGCATTATAAATATTTAATATGTATTGATATATTTTCCACCAGAAATGTTCAAGAGTTTTGGATTAGAATAAGCCTGAATTATTTTAAAGGGCATAGGTGTCATGTAATAACTTGATGTGTATTTATTTCAAAAATTTACTTTATTTTATTATCTATAAAATTATGGATATTGTTTTGGGTAGCGGGATTTTTCAGTTTCTTGATCACTTCTTTCGTGTTATAATTATATCTACACTTCTCATATGAAATCAGCATTGTAATTTTTGTTGTTAATGTTAAAAATATTTTTAAAAAGGATTTTGTCAAGTTGTTATTAATTACTTATCATGTCATGTTATTTTTATTCAAGTCATCTTATCAAAAGTCATGTCATGTTAATTCGTCAAGTTACTTATCATAATTTAGGCTATTCATGGTTTGAAAATAAATATAACGCTGAGTATATTAGCAAGGAAAATTTATGATAAGTTATCATTCAAAGCAAAAAAAAAAAAAAAAATTGTCATTTTCACAGTATATATTCTTAAACTTCTAAACAAATTTATCATCAAACTTTTAAAAAATATAATTATATTTTAGTGTAATACAAATTGATAGTTGGTGTATAATATATTCATTTTAATGCAAACATTTCCGTTAAAAATATTTTTAATGCAAACATTTATGTTAAAAATGCTTTTTAATGAACATTTCCATTAAAAATGTTTATTTTTAATGCAAACATTTCCATTAAAAAGTGTTTTTAATGCAAACATTTTAATTAAAATGTTTTTTATTGCAAACATTTCTGTGAAAATGCTTTTTTATGAACATTTCCATTAAAAATATTTTTTAATGCAAATATTTCTATTAAAGGGTTTTTAAATTGTTTACGAAATTTAATGTGAAGTATATGTAGATTATAGTTTAAAAAGTCTGGATACACAAAAAATATTGCTGTTTAATATGTGAATGGGATAGAAAAGATCGTAAAAACAATTCAAAATTAAGATGTATTCTTAAGATGAATCTTTTTCTCAAAATTATTTTGAATTCACTTGAGAAACATCTAATTACTGTTTAAAATTAGGTTTAATGAAAATATTAGTTAATACCATAGACTAAAAAAAAAGAAATATATATATTATAAAAGAAGTTTCTAATTATTAAAGTTTGTCGCCCTACGTTTATTTTGTGTGTTCATTTTAGGCTAATTAGACCGGGACCTACAGTTTAACGTGGATTCAGAACCACTAACAAACATCCATGCCCCAGCCAGGATTTGAACTTGAAGACTGCGGTACCAAGGACAGGACAGCGCAACCAATTGGCCATCAGGGCGCCATTGCTAAGGAGGCAAATATGAAAAGACAAAATTCACAACTAATAGAAAAAAGAATCACTTAAAAGATGTATAAATGACAGAAAAAAAATATAAAGTATGCTTTTATTTAAAGAACTAAAAAAAAAAACCGTAAAATCATTAAAAAATCCTAGCAAAAACTAATTTGATTTTCAAATTCGTTGTAAACAATGCTATAAAGATGAGTTAGTTTAAAAATTTTTAAAGTTTTTGTGACAAAAAAAAAAAAATAAATAAATAAATAAAAAATTGTGGAGTAGAATAATCAATATTGTGGATGCAACTTTTAAAACAAATGTTTTTATACTAAATTCTTAGCACAACACCCTTTCCATGAGAACTCATCAAAAAAATTTTATGTTACATACAACCAAACGATAATTACCAAATCGTTTCACTGCATGAGTTCCACGAATCCACATCCCAGTTTCGATTTCACTCATAACACAACTCAACATCTTTATTAACTGCAATCTGCCCATTCGAAGAATTCTGATAACCATCCATCCTTAATACAAACACAAATAAAAAAATAAGAACCACCCCTTCCCCAACCCATCTGTGTGGGAAAGTCATTTCAATTACCAGATGATGCCACTTTTTTCCCACAACTCCAATTAAATAAATTACGAGGTTGCTAAATAGGCTGACTGCAGAGCCACAGTTGCAAAAGGAATCAAACCAATCGACATCAGGGAATTTTTAATCTCGCTACCAGGGTATCAGGTTTTCACTAAGCCTTGTTTTGACAGACGATCACACGAGCCAGAATCGTCTGCTGGTTCCATAACTCAGGGGTTGGCGAAGAAGGAGCTACCGGAATGCCGAGGAACAGACAGTGACAATGAGGGGGTCGTGCGGCCGCACACTCATCACGCGCGAAGTTGTCTGCTAGCAAACGATATTTCTGGTACCCCTATACACATTCTCTATTAACGGGATCAACAAATCTTCCTGTCCCGGGACTGAGATGGCAGACAGGCTGGCGGAGAAAAATATCGTCTGCCCTTTTTTTTTTTCGCTTACCACCCATACTCTTCTGCATACTTTGTACATGATTTTCCACTTTAAAAATTCGAACACGATTTTTAAGACTTTTAACTGTCATGAAAATCAAAACGAAAAACAAAGTCTCGCAGTCAAAAGAAAACGACATCATCTCACCGAAAAAACGATTTCGTGACGTTTAACAGTCATAAAATCAAAATATAAATTATGAAACTTAATGACAGTAACTCATACTAAATTTATGCAACGCATAAAAAAAAGGAACGAAGTATTCATTTATCATAAAGTTAAAACAGAAAAAATTCAATGAATCAAAACTGAAGTAATGGTTTTGTCAAAAAAATTAAACAGTTATGCTTAATATTTTGTTAAAATATTTAAACAAAGTAAAAATATATTTATGTTAAAACATTTAAAAAAAAAAAAGTAAAAATTAAAACTCACATTAAAAACTTTATTTCATAAAAATCATAGTTGAAATATGATTTCAAGATATTCGATGTCATGAAATTATGATGATTTTCCACTTTAAAAATTCGAACACGATTTTTAAGACTTTTAACTGTCATAAAAATCAAAACGAAAAACAAAGTCTCGCAGTCAAAAGAAAACGACATCATCTCACCGAAGAAACGATTTCGCGACGTTTAACAGTCATAAAAATCAAAATATAAATTATGAAACTTAATGACAGTAACTCATACTAAATTTATGCAATAAACAAAAAAAAAAAAATGGAATGAAGTATAAATTTATCATGATGTTATTCCAGAAAAAAATTCTCAAGTCATGAAATCGCAACTAAATAATGGTTTTGTCAAAAAAATAAACAGTTACGCTTAATATTTTGTTAAAATATTTAAATAAAGTAAAAATATATTTATATTAAACCATTTAAATAAAGTAAAAATATATTTGTGATAAAACATTTAAATAAAGTAAAAATATATGTAAGCTGAAATATTTAAATAAAGTAAAAACCTATTTGTGCTACAAAATTTAAATAAGGTAAAAATTAAAACTCAAACTAAAAACTTTATTTCATAAAAATCAGAGTTGAAATATGATTTCTAGATATTCGCTGATATAAAATTAAAATAAATAAATAATAATATTATTTTAAGAATCATTAAGTTAAATATCTTATGATTTCAATACATAAACACTTAATATACTATTATTGTTATAAATTATTATTCATTAAAAATAATTAGCAATATTTCATTTACAGCATAATTTACGCAGTATAAAACATTTTTATTTAAGAGAGCGAAAAAGAATGTAAAAATAAAATAATAAGTATGTGTTAATTAAAAATAATATTAGAAAAAATTTTAAATAATAAAAAATTAAAAAAAATTTCTTCGTTTAATGCATTAAAAAACAAATGTTATAAGTAATTATTTATCTAGGCATTTGTTCAAAAATTTTCTCATTAACTTTATTTCATAAAAATCTGAATTGAAATATGATTTCAAGACATTCGTTGTCATAAAATAAAGATAAATAAATAATAGCATTATTTTAAAAATCTTAATATAATTAATTGTTGTAAAATGAATATTACAAATTGATAATTTAAATTTATTATGCAACATTTCATTTACAGCTTAATTGACGCATAATATAACATTCTTATTTCTAAAGAGAGAAAGAAAGAATGTAAATATAAAAAGTATAAATAGGTGTTAATTAAAAATAATATTAATAAATTTTTTTCATCCAATTCATTAAAAAACAAATAGTTAGAAGTAATTATTTATGTAGGCATTTGTTCAAAAATTTTCTCATTAACTTTATTTCATAAAAATCAGATTTGAAATATGATTTCAAGACATTCGCTGTCATAAAATTAAAATAAATAAATAATAGCATTATTTTAAGATCTTAATTGTTGTAAAATGAATATTACAAATTGATAAGTTAAATATCTTATGGTTTCAATGCATAAAAACTTGATAAATTATTATTATTTTAAATTATTATTCATTAAAAAAATTAGCAATATTTCATTTACAGCATAAGTTACGCATGATAAAACATTATTATTTGTAAAGAGAGAGAAAGAAAAAGAATGTAAAAATAAAATAATAAATAAGTGTTAATTAAAATAATATAAAAATAACATTAATGCAAATAATTTTTTTCATCATCTAATTCATCAAAAACAAATAGTTAGAAGTAATTATCTATCTAGACCAGGGTTGGCCAACCCGCGGCCCGAATTGAATATTTTTCCGGCCCGTACAATTTATCACACTTTTGCAAAATATATTTATTTTATAATGGCCAAAGCAATGAAAACCAATGTATTAAAAATATGCATTATGTGTGCGTCTCCATATTCAAAAATGAACTGTCGAAATGATGAGAAAAAAATTAACTTTGATTTTAAAATAATATTCTTACGAATATAGGACAGATATTGCCTATTTTATTCATAAGTTCACAGTAATGAGTTTGCAGAATAATTTAATTATATTCTGCGGACTCATGGGCGCGCATCTCGGAGCATCTAATATAACGGTTCTATGTTTTATTTTTAAGTGACCTCAGTGGCGTAGACCATAAATTTAAAATAAAGTAATTGAAGAAATTAATTGATTATGAAATTAATTGATTAAAAAAATAAATACTTCAAATTGATAAGATAAATATCTTAGGATTTCAATGTATAAAAGCTTGGTAATATTTTTATTCTTTAAAAAATAAAGCGCATTATAAAAATTATTAGTAACAATTCCTTTACAGCATAATTTGAGCTTAATAAAACATGATTATTTCTAAAGAGAGAGAAAGAAAAAATATAAAAATAAAATAATAAATAAGTGTTAATTAAAAATAACATGAAAATAGCAATAATCCAAATACATTTTTTGTCGTCTAATTCATTAAGAAACAAATAGCTATAAGGCATTTGCCCAAAAAAAATATTCTCATTTTCTGAAACGAAACATTCATAACAGCTGCTATTTTATTTGACACGTTAATCTTGTTTGTCAACGTAAATTCAACGTCAACGTAAAAATAAAATATAACAAAATAAATTTAATCAGCTGCGGCGATATGCAAGTTACTCATTTAAAATTTAATGTAAGAACAAAAAGCATAACAGCATTTTTTTTTTTTTTTTTTTTTTTTAAGAAACAAAGAAAAAAATATCAATAATTCATATTCATGCAATAAATTACGCTTATGAGTTATCATTCAAAACTGAAAAATAAAACAGATAAAAATAATTGGAAAAAAAAAAAATATATACAGAGATTTCCAAACGATTTTATAAAAAAGCACGCAAAAGAAATTTAATAAAAAAAATCACATCAAAGAAATTTAAAATAAACCAATAAGAATAGCTCGCAAAAAAAGTTAAAATAAATAAATAAACTATTAACAGGGCCGGATTCAGATAAAAAGAGGCCCTAGGCTATTCCACTTATGAGGCCCTTTCACCACCCATTTTTTAAGTTTGTAAATTACATGAGAGATAAATTTTTCAATAGTACAAATTGTTTAATTTAGAAATAATATTTTAATTTTTTTTTTTTCAATAGTCATTAAACACTTCACTAAAGTATTAAACCTACTGAACTCAAAATGGCGAGAATCAAATGATCGTGTACGCAATCTAAAATAAGAATATTTTCTAGTAACATTAACACGTATTTCATATTATCGAAGTAACACGAATATAACGGAACGTCGGGATATCAATAGGTCTGTTAGTTTGTCTGTTCCAATCTGCACTTTATTTATGCAAGAACAAACCAGAGCTTAGTAGCAAAATTCACGTCAATATTTGTCATAGCAATCAGTGAACGTATGAACTATACTTTGCAATCTAGTGTATACAAACGAACAGACCCAATGAGTTGAATGCGTTGATCTTAATCAATACATTTTCATGTTTGTTTATTGGTCATATGTGTAGAATGTCTCCTTATTTTCGTTTCAGTGTTTTAGTGTTTACTGTTTTTAAAATAGTGTAATTTTAATTTTGCTAACCATTTGAATGTAGGCCACTCTTGATCTTGAGGCCCTAGGCTGAAGCCTAGTTAGCCTATAGGAAAATCCGGCCCTGACTATTCAGAAACGTTGAAATGGACAATAAAAAGAAAAACTGATCATTTGTGGGAACCATTGGTTCAGAAAGTTCATCGGTCTCATTAGAATCACTGTTAATATAAATCGTAGAATTTATTTTCAGATTGTCTTTCGTTATATTAGCTTTTCGTGTGTAGTGATATTATTGATATTATTGTTTATCATTTGAAGCTTCTTTTGAAAGTGACTTATTAATTAAAACATTATGATTATGATTTAAGACGTAGATAGATACATAGATAGATGAAAAAAAAAAAAAACTCACATTTTAATATTATTAACATTAAAAACAGACAGATATTTTTATATTAATATTATTTATTAATTCGCTCAACAAAACACAAACTTATTCGTTCTAAAACCCGTTTTCAAAATAATAATAATAATAATAATAATAATTCTGCCAATGCTCCCCTGGAAATTTAACTTCCTTCTGAATAGGGGTGGTATAAAAATTAAGTTTGGGAATTGGTGCAGCAAGTTCATCGGTCTCATTAGGATCACTGTTAATGCTATTCGTAATATTTATTCAATTCCTTCTATTAGCTCACACTCTCCCTATATATATCATGTTCAAATTTTCAATCGTTCATAAAATACTTTTTATTCATCCACTCACGTTCAAATACATTTTTTGTGAACTTGTAGTGGATGACATTCGATGTTAATACAGTTTTTTCAAATATCAATTCATTCATTAATTTTAATTAATTAATTTTAGTTTTTTTTTTAGTTTTACGTTGCATGTATCTACCAATAGAGGGCGCCAGATAAACTTAAAAAATTGAATGAAAATTATTTATAAGGGACTTTCTGCAATAGAGTGAAAAAAAAAAAGTAGGAATTGACTTTAATTGAATTGAAATTTTTTTTATATTATGATACGATTATGATTTTTATGTTTTCATACGATGCTTCTTTACCTTAATTTTTAAGGCGTAGATATATATAACCATAAAAAAAAAACCACAAATATTTTATTATAACTGTCAATGCTCTCTAACTATAATAATTCTGTCAATGCTAACTATAATAATTCTGTCAATGCTCTCTAATTATAATAATTCTGTCAATGCTCTCTGAAATTTGAATTTCTTCTGAAAAGGGGTGGTATACAAATTAAGTTTTTGAAATCACTGGTATAGATCCAACTCATTATCGATTAACATTTGTATAGCAATGAATATTAAAACAAGTGTCTCCGCTTACCTTGATGGCAGCCAGTTTGGGTTCCTTCTTGAGTAAGGCGACCAGCGCGTGGTAATCACTTTGAGCAGCTTTCACGAACCATTCCCTCTTCAGCTTCGGGTCCAGCTGCAAAGCAGAAGCAGGATTCTTTAAAAGCAGCTTCTTTATGCGGCTGTTGGGGTTACCGGATATCTTCATACTAGCAGCTGCGAAACACAACCACAGAACTATGTGGTGAATTAGGGATGATGAACAATTGAGTAAACGAGTCAGTTTGCTTATAGTTCCAGATAAAACCGATACGAAGCAGCAAAAAGACTGATAATTACTCAGTGTCTTGGCTGATTCTAAAGGGTGATACGGGACATCTAGGGGTTTTCGTTCACCAGAAATCAAAGTAACTAATACTTTTGAAAAAATGACCATATAGTTTAAATGGAAACATTTAAGGAAGGATGTACATCAGGGAAGGAGGAAGTTCACTAAGGAAGTTGGCACACATGCAATCGCAGAATACGCCAGTTTATCTCTATGCTCGATATTTATTTTTATCCGATATATTTATGATTAGGGGCTGATAGCCGAATGACTAGCGCTCTGGCGCTCGGTGCTACAGGTTTAGAGTTCGAGTCTTGGCAGTACCATGGATGTTTGTAATGGTTCGGAATCCACTTTAAATCGTAGACCCCGATCTAACATTGCTGTAGAGCATTATAATAGAGCCTCTATAAGGTCTAATATTGCTGTAAAACATCTCCTGTCTCGAAATCTGCCAACAGGTAGACGGCCTTGGCCCAGCATGGGGCTGTTGCGTCACTGATGATGATGATGATATTTATGATTATTAACTTCCAAGCATTAAAAGTCCGCAAAACGCGAGATATCATAGCTAATGAATATTTAATTTTAAAAAGGGTAAAAATAGTAAAGATAAAACGGAACTGGAAAATTTATCGTTGATTTTAATCAGACAGTATAGACCAAGTCCATAAATCAGTCTGATCTCATAGAAGGAGGAAAAGGGGGATAACTTCTGTTGTGATAAAGCACCCATAGGTAGAAATCTGACTTGGCTCCGTGAGTGACTGGTTAACGTTCTGCGACGTGCGATCTTAATATACGGTGGAATCCAGCTTTAGTCCTATAACAGCGCTACGTGTTACGTCTCGTTCAGGCCATTGAATAAGTTAAGCATTGTCAGTTATAGAAAGTGCAAAATTTTTCAAATTTGATACATTAAAAAAATCAACTTTTATATTCTGTGGATGTTTCTTATCCCACTTGGTAGACAGCAACATCTAGACCAAGTCCATGAAACCGTATGGTCTCATGGAAGATGAGAAAGGGAACAACTTCTGTTATGATGGAGTACCCATAGATAGAAGTCTGACTTAGCTCTGTGACGATAAAAAAGGAGGACATGCCTTCAGGGAGGACCTCTAGGGGGAACTACTTCTCATGTGCATATCGTATGAGAGATCCGGAAAAACTCCCACCAGTAATCCGACTAACGAGACAAGATGATGAACGTCCAAAATGACATTGAGTCTCCTGGTTTTTTGAATCAGTGTTTACAATAAAGCCGCCAGCGGCTTGAACCTCTGCCATAAAGCTGATATATAAATATTCCGAAGATATTCGTTCAAACTCTAATTATGAAAAAAACTGTCAATAGTTATTTATGTTAATATTTTTATTAATAGGACAATAGCGTTGGATATTAACTGAAACCCAAAGCGTCTTAGGACACTTTAAAAAAATTATAATTCTTTTTGATTTCTTAAAATAAAAAAAAAATTCTGTCTATCCAAAAAATAAAACTTTTTTTACTAAATAGGAACATTCTTGGTAAAATCTAGAATCCTGTACCATTTATGCCAAATGTATCGCCAAAATGCCAAGTCGCCAAGTAAGCATAGCAATAAATGCACCAGGTAGTTCTCGCAGTAAAATGATATTACGCCAAAATCCTTCACTTCGATGCCAAATCGCCAAGTAAACAAGCGAAATGGTTGCAAGTTCGGCGTCATTTTAATATATATATATGTCAAATATATTTTATGTTCTGTATTTACTATAACTAAAAAATTCTGCGAATAACTATCAAAGTAGAAATAAATAATCACTATATTGTTCGGAAAAAGAAGAAGTTACGAATTCTTGTAGAGCATTGTAACCCTATAGAAATTGGCGGAACATTGGCGAAATATTCCGGATTGCAAGATTGTCGACTCTGTCAGGGTACAGTATTCTAGATTTCAAACCGCATTCTTATTAGAATCGATTCTTGCGATTGCATCATTTTAAACAATGTTTTATAATTAAATCAAACAGTGTCATACTTGCAATTATAGTTTTCTTACATATATTTACTTTTTACACATTTTACTTACTCAGTAACTTCAAAATAAATTAAGTTTGAAGAAAAAATAAAATTCTTACCACAGAAATAGAAACATCATCATCAGTTCCGATTCCCTGAAAATAATAATAATAATAATAATCAGCTTCATCTTAGAGTTTTACGAATAATGTAAGTATTCATACCGAATATTGACAAATCCATTTTTAAATTAATCAATAAAAAAAATTTAAAATAAATGTTAATGCACAAATCATTTATAAATAAACATATATAATAATGCTTTTAATAGTTGAACGATACAAAAACATTTTTAAAATTCCACTGCCAGAATTCGAACTGAAACTTGTGGTACCAATGATGGAACGCTAGCCAATTGGCCCTCTGGTGAATTTTCAGTTATAAGTATCATAAGGCATATTAAACACGGTAGTTTCGTGACTTTCAACGTGAAGCAAATCGCCGTTGCCGCTCAAATAATGAGTATACCATTTAACGCACATCCAACCTTTCACATCTGTAATTCAACGGTATAAAGCATTCTATCGTTCAATTTCGCGGGCACCAATGATGATAGCGCTTTCTCAACCCTTTGTTATTGAATGGAAGTTGCTAATTAATATACTTGCTAATTAATATACAACATTAAGAAGAGCAGTTTCCGATTTTTTTTTTTTTTTTTTTTTTATTCATCTGTGAGATTATTATGATTAACTTTTTTTATCGACGCTTAATTAATATTTACCTTTCTCATATCGCAATTATATGAATTACTGCTGGATAAAGGATTTACCACCTCAAGACTAACTCCTTCCATTTGATTTGCAAGACAACTTCCTTTTTCCTATTTTATTATTAAAACCACCTCTTATTTTAACCACTTCTTACTTAAACCACTTCTTATTTTTTAGGTTTTTTTTTTATTGATAGCATTTAATCTATATTTTTAAAGCAAAATCAGCACTTTAAAACAATGTTATTATTTTATAACAACGATAATATTTAACTACTTAGATAAGAATAGGATGAGATTACATATCCTTCTTATCATTTTTTTTAAATTTAGTTCTTTTATTAATTCTCTTTGGTTAAATTTAGTTAGCTTCTTTTTTTAATCTTCTTCTACTTCTTCTTCATTGATCAACCCCATAGTGGGATAAATTTAGTTAGTTTCAATCTTCTTCTACTTTTTCTTTTTCATTGGCGTAACAGCTCCATACTGGGCCAAGGCCGCCTGCCTGCTGGCAGATTTCGAGACAGGAGATGTTTTTTTTTTTTTTTTTTTTTTTTACGGGGTAGGGATGTCAGCCCTACATCCAACGCTTTTATTGGATTCCGAACCACTACAAACATATATGGCACCGCCGGCACTCGAACCCGAAACCTGTGGCACCGTCCACCAGACCCTATTTTAATCCAGCTATCAATATTTGTACATTTCATGTAATATTTAGTGTGTGTGTGTGTTGTGCGCGCAATAAACTAACTCTTAAAAACTCTAAAACTAACTCTTACTAACTGTTAAAACTATATAAAATAATTTTTCTTTCTCCCCCCTCCATCAAAGCTCACTGACGTGAAATACAGGGCGATTATAATAAAAGTCCCACTTTCGAAATGCTGTAAAAAAAGAAACACTCGTTACAATGAGTTCAAATTTGAACTGGAGATACTTGAAGAAGGGGAAGACGATATGGCACCAATAAAGAAAAGTTCCAAAAAGTTCCACCCATTTTTCACATCCAATTTGGTATGACCTTGCCTTGTCGGATGGGCTTTCCACTAACAGTGTCACAACTGTTGAATGACTTGGAAGTCATTTTTTCCCGTCAAAAAACCGAAAGCACAGTGAACACTACAGTTGGTTTAATGTGCATTTCAAGCCAAATAAGTTGTAGTTTCGATTCAAAATATCACAGGAAACCGAATTCACTTTCTTTATGCCGCTTACAGCGCCATCTATTAATACACTTTGGAACGTTTTTGATGCCGTATGGTTTCCCTCTTCTTCAAGTATATTCAATTCAAATTTAAACTCATTGTAACGAGTGGTTCCTTTTTTTACAGTATTTTGAAAGTGGGACTTTAATTATAATCATCATGTATATTAAGACATTTACTAAAATATGCCAAAAGCCGGCAATAATTGCCAAAAAAATATAAAAAAATCAAATCTTTAACCAAAATTTCTGAGCAATCCCTTGTTTTACTTCTAAATCCGATCCTTTGAAAATATGCAACAATCACATGTAATGATCATTTCAAAGATAATATCTACCACAGATAAAATTCATTTGAAAATAAACAATGACACATAATATATATATTTTGAACTTGACTTAGTTGTCAAACAATAAATAGCAAGACAACTACAAAGATGGCATATATTCAGATACTTAAAAAAAAAAGTAAAAACAGCTGATAATATGGTACGAGACAGTGCAAACACCGCCAGATAAGCAGGCTTATCTGCTGACTTAAGTGCAAATTCCAACTCGTGTGAAAATAAAGCAGTTTTAAAAGTAGAAAGTGAAACAGAAAGCCCAATTGGTGAAAATGCGTCAAAATTATTAAAAGCTTTATTAAGTTTTTAAAATAAAATTATTTATTATTATATATTTCAAAACTTATAATGAAATAAAAAGTTTAATATTATTATAATATTACACAGCATTATAACCTCGAACCTCGAACCTCGAACCACCCGACCATCAGACCCTTGCACGAGAATGGGGCAATTATAATTTCATTGTTAACAAACAATTTGTGATAGTTTTGTAAGTCTTCTTTCTAGTCTTTTCAATTCCTACTATTAGTTCACACTCTCCTTATATCTTGTTCAAATTTTCAATCGTTCATAAAATACTTTTGATTCATCCACTGAAGTTCAAATACATTTCTTTTGAGCTTGTAGTGGATGACACTCAGGTGTTAATACAGTTTTTCCAAATATTAATTCAGTAATTGAATTTAATTAATTAATTTTAGTGTTTTTAGATTTAAAGTTGCATGTACCTACCAATAGATGGCGCTAGATGTAAGAGGAAAATGCCAACTTTTTGTATTTTCTGCAGTATAGGAGAAAAGTAAGAATTGACTTTAAAAAAATTTTTTTTTTTTTTTTTGATAGTCCGAGAAGTAGATGGAGAAAGATAATAATATGCAGAGATATACACAAGATTCAAAAGTCGTGACCATGCTTAACATGAGGTGAACATGTTTTTTTTTTTTCACTGTTAACAAGTAACAGTGGAATTATTTATTAATTAGCTAGTTCACGAGCTATATGTAGTCTAAATTTTTTTCTACGTTAGTTAATCCCCCTAGAGGTACAGAATGAGAGTTAATACTAATCAGAGATATACACAGCAACGACTCAAAAGTCGTAATTAATCGTGTTTAATGTGACGATTCATTATTTAACACGAGTTGAACGTGAAATTGAATTAGCATGGGCAATTATAGTTACACTTTCCACAAATAATGTGTGATAGTTCACGAGATATAAGTCTACTTTCTAGTTTAAATATTTTTCCTAAGACAGGAAATTTCCAACAGGTAGAGGAAGAGAGTTAATATTGAGCAGAGATATGCAACATGACGCTAAATTCGAAATTATTCGTGTTCAGTATGAATAGACATGACAATTTATTGTTAATGTTTAACATGATTGACAATTCATTTTTAATGTTTAATGGGAGTTGAACATGACAATTCATTTTTAATGTTTAATGGGAGTTGAACATGACAATTCATTTTTAATGTTTAATGGGAGTTGAACATGACAATTGAACGTAAATTGAATTAGTATCAAAAATTATGCAATTATAATTCCAGTCTTAACAAATAATGTGTGATAGCTCATTTTCTAGTCAAAATTTTCTAAGTCAGGCAATTGGCAGGGTATAGAAAGTGAGAAATAATATTAAGCCGAGATATATACAGTAATGATGCAAAAGGTGGGGCCTGAATGGCCGAGTGGATAGCGCTGTGGCGCTCGGTACTACAGATTTTGGGTTCGAGTCCCGGCGGTGCCACGAATGTGTGTAGTGGTTCGGATCCACTTTAAACCGTAGGTCCCGGTCTAACAAGATCGTAGAGCGTTGCGAGGGTATTGCTACTCCGCGTGCGTAGCTTATCTTCAAGGTACAAGCACCTCCTGGGTAATTCAAAGTGAGTAACGTCAGAGCAGCACTTTCTTTAAAGCATAAAAGACAACTGTCTAAGTGTTTGCCAGCTGCATTAGAACAAAATGATGCAAAAGGAGAAATTATTCATGTTTGACGTGAAAATTCACAGTGAATTGAACTTTAATTAAATTAGCGTTAGAGTTGGACAATCATTCGCGCTCTGTGTTAAGTTTGGCCCGCCCCGTTTTCAGGAAGTTTCGAGCAAATCATTTAAATTTTTCTTCAATAGCTTCTTCCACTATAGGTCGACCACTTCAACGCCTGTCCGTTACATGACTTGTTTATCCTAATTTCTTTACTGAATTTTGAATTGTCAGTTTAGTTGGTTTATTTCTCAGTGTTAATTTCTTTCAGAAACTCAATACATATCGAAACGTAAGACCAGGTTTGGAAATACTGCTTGGCATGAAGCTGCTATATCCTCTAACGGCAACTCTAACTCTAACTGCTATATCCTCTAACGGGTGGTGAAAGGAGACGTTTTAGATACGCTCATTAATATAATTAAAATTAAAGCTGTAGAATTCTTCCCGTGGGAAGAGTTTGGGCATTTCATTCCTAGAAGAAACGAATGTTTATTCTTTGAAAAAGAACATAATAACAGCCTATCACTCAAATTTGACAGAAGACGAGCAGTGTCATGGATGGTTATACTACATGCAATTAGTGTTTTATACTAAGGAGGACAACCTGTCATTCAAATCTGATAGCAGATAATCAGTGTCCTATATAATGCGACATCATAAAATTAGCGATTGTCTGTGCGACCTTCCCAGGCCAGAAACAATTGCAGTTGGAATATAAACTACACCATGAGTTGTTGCATTGTGATGGGTGATGGACCATGAGCTGAGGAAGTGTCTATTCCGATGAGAAGTGAGGAAGCTGACCTCCTTCTTGACGGATTTTCTTAAAGGAAGAGTTTTGGAGAAGAGAAAGTTCTGCTATGAATCGATATGAAGTGTTGGTCTCTTTCTTTGAAGTTATTGAACAGGCCGGAGTTTCCGCCTGTTTTCAAAATGAGCCTTTTGTGGTTTCCCGCCATGTGATAATTAAAGTCTGCCGAAGACCACGTGTTTTGAGATTTGACATAGACTCGAGAACTCTAAAAATCTCCGTCCTTGGAGTGAACTGCACTTGTGTACCTAATTTATATCTTGAATTTTCTTTTTTTGTGTTAATAAAATTGTGTATATAATTTTATGCTTGTAAATAATATTTAAAGTACTCCCATGAACCTGAAAGTGACCCTCTTCTTGAAGCCGTTATAGGTCTAGCATCGGCCGAGACGTTACAATTCTGTGAGTTGGACATGTGGCCAACCTGTAGAAAATGATTTATACTATATTTTCTATAATACGTATGTGCTTTCATTTAATAAAAAATTATTTTCAAATCAATGGGTATATCGACTTTTGGAGCGTACGGTACATCAAAATATTATGACTTTTCAGAAAGTAGGAATAGGATATGTATTTTATAGAAGTAACATTAAAACTCTATTTTAGGCAAAAAAAATTGCAAATGAGAAGCCACGAACTGCACGCACTATGAGTTTTCAATTTGACTATGACAAAAACACATACCATATATGAGAAAAATAAAAAAAAAAGAGGACTTACTTTAGGGTGGGTCCTGTTTTCCTTGAAGGGCGAGTGGGATCGTTTGGTGTGCTTCTTCTCCATATTGTCGAATTGCTGGACACGGTCCCTCACTTTGCCACTGGCCATCGACCAGTCGCGCTCTTGCTGTAAGGAAGAGGAACAACCGTTAACACCTATCATACACGAACCATCTTCACTATCAAGAGCAACACAGAGAAACTCAGCCAGTGAAGAAATACAACTGTTCACCAGTTTATGCATCGGTTTGCGTCATCCGCTGAATGATTACCACTAATGTTGACACCTTAATGGACACTAGACACTAAAGACGGATTTCCACCAGATACTATAATCTTACGCCACAGAAGCAGTGTCTATATATTGTCGATACAGATGTAGTGTCGATTTAGTCAAATTTATTTTTTAAATTTCTACTGAGTTTTAATTCGTAATTATTTGTAAAAAAATTAGATAAAATTACCAATACACATTTTTCACTGGGGGAAAGTAATAAAAACTCTTCGAACAAGTTGGTCTGGGTGGTCTGCATCACCAAGAAAGAAAAGGTGGATTTTGGTGAGATTTTAGATTTCCACACCTAGTACAAGGGAAGAAATACAACTGTTCAGGTGTTTATGCATCAGGTTGTGTTATCCGTTATGCATTATTCATCTGAGTGATTTCCACTAAGGCTGAATCACACCAGACACTAAAGACGGTTTCCACCAGATACTATAATCTTACGCCACAGATGCAGAGCCGATATATTGCCCAGATCAAATTTATTATTTAAATTTATAATGTGTTTTAATTTGTAATTATTTGTAAAAAGAATTATATGCAAATGCCAATAGATATTTGACATGAGGGAAATATAATAATAAACTCTTTGAACAAGTCGGTCTGGGTGGTCTGTATCATTAAGAAAGAAAAGGTTTTTCTACCCAGTAGGATTTTAGACTTAGAACTAATAAAAATAAACACTAATATACTGATTAGCAGTAATCTATTTATGACTACTAATAAAATAAACTCATATTGTAAGAAATTGGAAGCCTGGGGAAACCGTTTTTATCAGTCGCTTTAAGTACACCTTAAATAATAACTCATTGTTGTCAATTTTCGTCTTGTTTCGACTATTGTAATTTCTGGATAAAATTAATTTTACCCAGAAATTCTCCAGTCTATTCAGATATGAGCAATAATGGCAAGCTGTAGTCTATTCCTACATTTGCAGTTTCAACTTGATCCCGACTCGCGGCTCAATGACAAATAAGAAAAAAACAGCCACTTTCACACATCAAACAACGATTTTCAAAAGAAATTATTATTATTTTTTTTTTTTTTTTTAAACTGTAAATAAATATAAATTAAATTTTTTATTCTATTACTAAATTTTTTGTGTAATATTATTTCCCTAAAAATTATGAAAAAAATAAAGTATTCATTTATACGAGCATTTTTGTAATGTTTTATTATATTTCATACAAAATGATTTCTCGGAATTTTAAGAATCGATTCGACAAGTGATTCTCAACGCCAACCGATCACTTGTCGATGTGATGCAAGTGATTTTCTTGTCGATCAGCACTTCGAGCATTCACTTGTCGATCAACAAGTGATTCTCAAAGTCAACGGTTATGAAGAGAAGTAAAGACTATATTCCCCCAACACATATAAAAGAAATCGTTACGGTGATACTGGTGTGTCCGTTTAGGCATACACTATGATGAACAGGTGCACTGAGCTCCAAGTGTGTTTGTTTCTTATCCTACTTGGTCGACAGTAACATCTACACCATGAACACGCGGTTCTCATGAAATGAGGGAATGGCGGGAGCAGCTCTGTCGTGAAGGACCACCCTTTGGTATAAATCTGATTTGGATCCGAGTCGCTGAAGAAGGAGGACAATGCCTACCGGAAGGACTTTTTAGAGGGAACTACCTAGCATTTGCGTATCGTATGTGAGAAAACCCCGAAAATTCCATCAGATAGTCAGACTAACAACGCAAGGTGCTGAACATCACTAACACCATCGAGTCTCTTCGTATTTTGAAGCGGTGCCTCGAATGGATTGAACCTCCGCTCTAATGCTCACCAGTGGCGTACGTTGCCACTGAGCCACGAGTCGGGCGCTTTAAAAATTCGCACGAGGTACTGCTACTTGTGATCATTGTTGTCAACAAGTGAATCTTATTTGCGTCTGTTCAGAGATACCATTGGTTCAAATTTCGTTTTTATCGACTATAATGCCGAGTCTCATAATACAGTAGATCTTGATGAACTTTTAGAATGTGCAGATATCAGTGAAATAAACTGGCTAGCGTACTCAACTGATTTAAATTCTTTTAAACAAAAGTGGGATTGCTAAATTATATCCGCCGAAGAACACACAATTAGTAATCCGATTCTCATTCAGAAAAGGGCACTCAAAATCTGTTGGATAATTTGTTATTGGAGTATGGATAGATGGTGCCATAAATAGATGATGAAACCATTCAGTTAAGTGAGAACATGTCACTTAATAAGAGACATTTATTTCCTGTAGTCCCTGTTTGGCAGGCAAGTATTTGTACCAACTTTCCTCTAAGCCTTGATGTTTGGCTTAGAGGGCCAATCCTCTAAGACAATCAAACCCTAAGCCTTCAAGGCCAATCCTCTAAGCCTAAGATAAAGCCTACTTTTGTTTGATGTCACAATGCATACGTTCTAGTCATTGCGTTAGCGAGCTTTTCATTCATTGAGTAGACAATACTGCTTTATATTCTGAATTTCACACTACCTACCAGGTTATTTTCTGCGAGATCATTACTGTAGTCATTGATTTCAGAAACGAGGAGACTCGATGGCAATTGTGACAACATGACTAAAACCATCTCGCATCGATAGATATGCCCCAACCAATTATAAATGTGATGGTGAAATATAAGTGGACTTCACTTACACCACGAACAGCCCACCAACGGGTTTTGAAGGGTTGACAGTACCTTTCGGGAGGAATTTTAGGATAACTGCATCCATTTGCGTATCGTAAAGGAGAATACTTGTTCAAGTTTCTACCAGTACCAGTATATCTTCAATAATGGGAATGTGAAAAGTAGAAAAATGATTTGGTTTGGTTTGTCGCTCTACGGTCATTTTGTGCACACTTTTAGCTAATTAGATCGGGACCTACAGTATAACGTGGATTCCGAACCACTCACAAACATCCATGCCACCGCCAGGATTCGCCTGTTGTACCAACGGCCAGAGCAGTAGAAAAATGAAGATGAATTTGAATATAGATTTGCCACTTGGATAGCTTTGACACTTGTTATGTTTTTCGTTCATCCTTTGCCTAACGACTATAAAGATGAGAAAGACATCCAATTATTCCCTCCGTGGATAATTGACCATTCGTTCTTTTCAGTATTTTTAGCCTTTATTTCTAACAATAGAAATGTATTTGAAAAAGCAAATTTCTGCATAAGTAATGACGAAATATCATCAAATCCTTGAGTTCATAAACTAATGTTTACTACCTTTTAAGGCGTTTAATTGCTGAAAAAATATCTACATACACAAAAACCTACGATAATAAAACGGAAATGACGTCAGATTGTTAGGTTCATTCATGCGTGCCAGGTTTCTAGCGGCTCACTAAATTGTGTTGTTTTATATTTTAGTCTAGCAGATATTACACAACGTTGGTCGGGAGCAGAAATAAAACATTTTTAGTTTCCGTAAATGTAAAAAAATAAAATATTTAAAATAATTAAACACTAATGCTTTTTAAATAAAAATAATTTATTTACATAAAAAGAATTATTTTTAAATTAATTCATTCCTTTTAAATAAAAAGAATAAATTTAATGCAGACAATAAAACATTTTTAGTTTCCGTTAATATAAAAAAATAAAATATTTAAATAATAAATTAAATACTAACTCTTTTAAATAAAAAGAATTTGGTAAACATTAACAACAACAATGTAATGCTCGTAAATTTTTACATAGGGCTTAATAGATGAACATGAAAAACCACACATTTAATAACAATTTTGTTGTTCGCTTATAACATCTAATAAAAGTAAATAGACGCAAGCGATAAAATGACAAAAAACGATTTAAATGGCACCAGACTCGAATTTATCAAGGACGTAATTTGCCATGCGTAATTATTTCTAAGAATAATAAAAAAAAAGATCGCTGCACTTTGTAGACTTGAAAATCTAATGACAATAAAAACAAGATTTCTATAAAATTAAAAAAATTAAATAAAAGATTTTTTTTACGCATCAGGTAAAAAAAAATTGATTTCTAAGTATTAGCTTCCGTGCTTCCTCCTACCCACTTTCAAAAGCGCCCCTGTGGCGTTCAGGAGAAATGGTCAATTGGCCTACCGACACTCATCCGGAGAGAAAGTATATTTCGCGCACCCTACGCGTCTCCGAGTTTCAGATTTTTGGCTTAGAAGTGGAGTCCTTCCAAAATCTTTATCTATTTTTAAATGTGTTATATATTGTCTTTATTTGTATGTGTACCTGTGCCTCTCAACCACACCCAGTTACAATCTGGTTGCCAAACCTACACATTACATTGTTTATTTAACACCATTTCTCATTATATATTTCTACATTGCTTTTTTATCCTTAATATAAAAAATTTTCGTTTGAAAACTATTAAAATTAGACTTGTTTGTTTGGATGCATTGTAATTACTGCTATAAAGCCTTTAATAAAACCATTAGATAGTAGTTTTACCGTAAGATCTTAAAAGACAAGTTAAACCGTAAATTTTAATTTGTGCTGGTGTGATAACAAAGCGGTACACCAAAGTGCCAACAGTACACACAACATCTTTTATCCTGGCCTTCAGTTTTTCCAATGTCAGCAATTGGTAAGACCAAAATCTTTTTCTTGATATAGACCCAAAAAAAAAAAATATCGACGTGCTATGATGTTGGTCCATTTCTTCCAATCCACCAGTGTGTAAATGTCTAGTCTAGGAACTCACAACTGAGGAACCCCAGTGAGGAAGCCATGGATTATTTATCGACTTCATCTTGTTGATAAATAATCCATGGTTAAAATTCTTATAACTATTGTGCAACGACCATTTCTAACAAGTCTCAAATATCTGTGATGTTTTCCCAGTGAAAAAAAAATGTCTCGTTAACTTTGCTATGCATGAAACTGAACCAAACATTAACTTTTGGGATGTCTCTCACAGTTTGTGCAGAAACATGAGGATTTTCTGATCCTCAGTTAAAAAACCCCACATATACCATATTTACCTTTCTGCTGATCTGAAAGGTTGATTAAAAAAAAAATGTGATTTAAGTAATCTTTTTGACATCAGATCTATTCAGATGTATTGCACAAAAAAACTGTTAGAAGTGAATTATTCAATGATACCAAAATTATATTATTACATTCATTGGTTATATTTTGAAAAAAAAAAAATGTATAATCAGGGCAAGACTTTGTGTTTATTTTGCATTTCTAAGCAGTTTTCCTAGCAAAATTTAATGCCTACTTTTCAGATGATTTCTTAAATTTATTAAATTTTTCTCAGGTTTTGTAAATTTATCATCACCATCATTACATCAGTGGAGCAACAGCCCCATGGTGGTCCAAGGCCGTCTGCCTACTGGCAAATTTCTAAACAGATGTTTTTCTTTTTACGGGTTAAGGTTTGTCAGCACTACGCACAACGCTCTATGCAGCCATGTTAAACTGGGACCTACGGTTTAAAGTGGATTCCAAATCACTACAAACATCCATGGCACTGCCGGGACTCGAACCTCAAACCTGTGGCACCCAGCATCAGAGCTTTGCAAATTTATATACATCGTAAAATCTTAATTAATTTCAAATAATTTGATTTTTTAAATTTTAATCAACAGTACTACTATGCTGTATTTATTACTAAGTATTAAATCACAAAAACATTATCCAGTGAAAAGCTATGAAATCTTAAAGTAATAAAATCATTATTAATCTAAATAATTGTAATCAAATCTTAATCAATCTTAATATGATTAATATGAATCGAAATCAATTACTGAAAAGAATAATCTCTTTTATTTTTAGAATTATAGCGAAATATTTAGTAATTTAAATTCAGCATACTTACGTCTTAAAATAAAGGCTGCATAAAATATTCCGACATACTGGAGTCAACTCAGCAAAATGATTTAGAAAAAGCTGCGCTATAGTTTAATTTCTAAGGGAAACAATTCGAAGAAAACAGCTGGAAAAAGGTTTCAGCTGAACTTTCTATAAAACCAACTGCAATAAAATAAAAACAGTTGCGTTCAGCAGCTGCTTTCTGAATCAACTTTGAATTTAATTCGCATTTTCCCATTGTATAAAATAAACGCATGTTTCTGACTACATTTTTTTCTTTTTGTGAACGACTTATTTTAATAGCTTTCTATAGAATATTTATTTTTATCTTATTTAAATCAAATTGTTTATTTTAATTATTTCGAGCTTTTAGCTTTTGAACTATATTTAAAAATACAATGTTAAGTTCTTCCAGGTTTTCCATGCTAAATTCTTGATTCGATTCATCAAATCATTCATTCGACATTTTATTTTATTTTTGTGAACGACTTATTTTAATGGCTTTCAATAGAATAAAATCTCAATTTATTTCCACCTTACATTAATTAAAGTTTTTCTTTTAATTATTTCAATTTTCAGGTTTCTGTACGATATTTTAAAATACAACATAAGTTCTTCCAGATTTTTCATACTAAATTCTTGATTCGATTCATCAAATCATTCATTCGATATATTTTTTTTTTTTTGTGAACGACTTATTTTAATAGCTTTCTATAGAGTAAAAATTCCTTTATTTCTACCTTATTTTAATCAAAAATATTTTTTAATTATTCGAATTTTTAGCCTTTTGCACCATATTTTGAAATACAACCCAAGTTCTTCCATGTTTTTCATATTAAATTGTTGATTCGATTCATCAAATCATTCACTCGATTCAAATTCGATTCGTCGCAATATCATAACTGAATGTAGAATATATAGAAAAGAATGAAGTTTGAATTTTCAATATCATTTGCTACAAAAAAAAATCTGGGTTATAATGATAATTCCTTATTTTTTAGGTACTTAATGTTTATTAATATTATTTATTGTTTAAATTGCTTATTTCTTTAATCATAAAAAAGATTTTACGAAAGATTAATTCTGTAATATAATTAGCAATAAATTTGGCCATTTCTGTTACAAGTTTGGCTCGACATTTAGAGATGATGGTAAAAGATTCGAAAATTTCCATGATTAAAAACTTGGAACAAAATTCTATCATAAACAAGGGATTTCTCGAAAATTCTACTATTCTTGCACAGTCTTATTAAAAAAAAAAAAAAAAAAAGATTTTTATACAAAGTGACATAAAAAAATATACAAAGGAATATTTTTTTAACAAAAATGAAAACTATCTTCTATAGGTTGGCTTAAAAAAGTTATTGCTTATCAATATTTTAAATTTATCATTATTTCAGACAATAGCTTACGCGCAATTTAGTAAATGTTATACGCATGAGTGAACCTCAAAGCTGACGTCATTTCCGTTTCATTAGCACTAGCTTTTACGACTATCACATCTAAAACATCATGAATAAATTTTAGATTAGAGCATATTTTAAAATTAATCGATACTAATTTAAGTAAATCCCCATTTCCATTTTATTATTTGGTATAATATACATTTTTTTTTTTCATTTTTAGGCAAGTTTACGACCTTGGTACTTTAAAGGTGAAGACATCGGAAATGCAACTGATCTCCCTAATAACCGGAAATTTATTTTAAAATTCCCTACTGTAACCATGTGCTTCCTCCTACACACTGGCAAGAGCGCCCTCTGTGGAGTTCAGGAGAAACTTCTACTTCAACTGAGAAACGTTTAGTTATAGTCTCTCATACTGAGATAAAATATATGGGCCTACAGACTTTCACCCGAAGAGGAAGTATATTTCGCGCTCCCAGTGTGTATCCCAATTTCTGGTTTTTGGCTTAGAAGTGTAATTCTTTCACACATCTATAATTATCTGTCTTTAAGGGCCTGAATGGCCAAGTGTCTAGCGCTCGGTGCCACAGGTTTCAGGTTTGAGTCCCAGCGATGCCATGGATATTTGTAGTGGTTCGGAATCCAATTTAAGCCGTAGATCTCGATCTCATATAACTGTAAGAGCGTCACGAAGCCAAGTCAGACTCTACCTACGAGTGCTCCATCACATCAAAAGCTACAACCATTCCCCATCCATGTAGGAGGAATCTGTATGTTACTCATGGGATGCCCGTCCCACACTACAGACCACTGAGGATTAGTCATAACAACAACACACATCTGTCTTTAAATGTGTTAAATATTGTATTTGCACGTGTGGTATTTATGCGTGTGTAAATAAATTTGTGAGTTTCTAAACCTATACCTGTATCTCAAACCAACCATACCTATTTACAATCTGATTGCCCAACCTGCACACTACATTTCTAAGTTTTGCAATTCCTTTCCAAAAATTGAAAATCGAGTCTTAGATGCTCTTCTAAATTGCGATACTTCCCTGCAGAAAAATAAGAATACGCCCCTGAGCTGTTTTTTAATATCAATAACTAATTTTCTTGCACTGATGACTTTCTACTGAAGATCCAACGCTGCAAAAATTGCCTGTAAACGATTTATATATGCTCTTTGATCAACTACTCTGCAATTAGCATTTTCAATTTTCTTAATTTTTTTGCAATACATTTTTTATATAAATAAAAAAAATAATAAATTAAGAATTGAAAAAAAATATTTAAAATAAAATTAAATAAATAAAAAGGCTCGCATTTATTATTTTTTAAATTTTTCTTAATAATCAATGGGCAATAGACCAAATCATCTACTCCTTTCAACAAACTCAGACAGGAGTTACAGATCGCTGATCGACCAAGACACGGAAAACTAATCTAGAAAATGTTGTGTCCTTTTTTGTATAAAAATGAACGATAGGCAAAAAGGATAATCTAAGTTTATGAATTTAAGAATCTGTCGTTTTCTCATTACTACTAATTCATATAAAATGACCATTTAGTTTTCTTTTTTTCAATAATTTATAGACAAAAGGATAATCTTAGTTTATGAATTGAAGAATCTGTCGCTTTCTCATTATTACTAATTCATATAAAATGACCATTTCGTTTCATAATTTGATGAACTATAGAGAAAAGGATGTTCAAATGAACTATAGACAAAAGGTAATTTTAGTTTATGAATATAAGAATTTGTCGTTTTCTCATTACTACTAATTCATATAAAATGACCATTTCGTTTCATAATTTAATGAACTATAGACAAAAGGATGTTCAAATGAACTATAGACAAAAAGGTAATTTTAGTTTATGAATATAAGAATTTGTCGTTTTCTCATTACTACTAATTCATATAAAATGACCATTTCGTTTCATAATTTAATGAACTATAGACAAAAGGATGTTCAAATGAACTATAGACAAAAGGTAATTTTAGTTTATGAATATACGAATTTGTCGTTTTCTCATTACTACTAATTCATATAAAATGACCATTTCGTTTCACAATTTAATGAACTATAGACAAAAGGATGTCCAAATGAACTATAGGCAAAAGGATATTCAAATGAACTATAGACAATAGGATGTTCAAATGAACTGTAGACAAAAGGATATTCAAATGAACTATAGACAAAAGGATATTCAAATGAACTATAGACAATAGGATGTTCAAATGAACTGTTTGTTTATGAACTTAAGAATCCGTCATTTTCTCATTACTACTAATTCCTATAAAATGACCATTTTGTTTCATTTTTCCGCGTTAACATTAGCTTTTGAGTATTCAGATTAGTTTAGGAATCATTTAACGCCTAAAAAAATTGCACGTGAAATAAATTCCATACCTTTTCAGGCAAAAACAACCTGGCAACATT
The DNA here is from genome assembly GCA_021605095.1 of Caerostris extrusa. Classification (NCBI taxonomy): domain Eukaryota; kingdom Metazoa; phylum Arthropoda; class Arachnida; order Araneae; family Araneidae; genus Caerostris; species Caerostris extrusa. The sequence continues at coordinate 31,344 of BPLR01009470.1, read as the reverse complement.
CCAGCATATGTCATCCAAATCCCAAAAGGTTCGGGATTGCATTGATCGAACGCTCACTGTCATATCAATACTTCAACGAAACTGAATCATTTCTGAGGGTGCTTCGAACAATAATCGTTTGCTTATCAGCTGAGTGCTGAAAAGAAACAAGCATTGTGTTAAAAAAATACTTACGTCATTGTTATCTTTGGTATCGTCTTCGGTGGCGACCTTATCTTGGTGTTTTTTCTTTCTGGCAGGTGGCAACGGTGGTGGAGTTTCGTCTTTGGAATCTTTTTCTGGTGAGGGTTTTTGCAATTTTTGGTTAAGCAGAACATCTTTTCCTCGTGAAGAATCGGAAATACCGTGATCAGAATTTAAAGAAAGCATGGAGCCAGATCCAGTGCTATTAACATCACTGATATTATGTTCAGGTGGTGTTTCGTTTCGGTTTAAGTCGCTGTCCTGTTCAGAAATGGAGTGCACGCTTAATCTAGGACGACTAGGACTGGAATGTGTACTTGGACCTTTCCCTATGGAATGCATTATCTCCGAATGTCTAGGATCTGAACTGGAATTATTAAGCGATGGCTGATTAGGACTTAAATGAGCTTGCCGTTCAATAAGGACTTTATTCACAGATTCTGGATTGTCAATGGAATGACGTATTTTGGTGGGCGAGTTTGAATCTTTGAAAAGAGCTTTTGATACGTTCCTCAAATGGGCCGTATGCAAATCAGATTGCTCGTCGTCGTCTAACTCGATTCTTCTGGGCGGAGAGCTTTTCGAAGACCTATTCTCATTGGACGATTCATGTGGAGGTGTTAAATATCCAGAATCATTGGATATCCTCCTGTGATGGATACCATGCATGGATTCGAATTTCTTCGATAGAGGAGTTTCAAATAAAGCTCGAGTATTTTCGGATAGATCGTTAATGGAATTTCTAGCAGAATCATCACGATATATCCCAGGATTTCTACTACCAACATTTGCTCGATTAAATCCGACATCGCGAGTTGGAGGTCCTTTTTGCACGTTTCCTTGTGGTTGGTGGTAAAGAGATCTTTGTTCTTGTTCTTCAGAATATCCTCCTGAGGAAAATCTCCTCACAGGAGGATATTCGGATACATTTCTGTTTAATCCGTAATCGTTGCAAGGAAGGCTTTGGGATATTCTATAAGCGTCATTGCGACTGTTGGACGTTCTGTCTGGTTGGAAATTTTCAGACATACGGCGAACATTACTACCAGGATGTTGGTTGCCATAGTTCACATTTTCATCAAACCTACCAACATGGACATAATTGTGTCTCCCAACAGAATTTTGTTCGCCTGTTCTTCCAGCACTTTGGTGTCGATGTCTCACGTCATCAAAAGGATGCAATGTCGATTCCGATACAGATCTGTTGATCGGCATACGATTTGATGGTGGTGCGCCATCTATCGGCGGTTTGATGATGGCTTCTAGCTCCGGACTCTTAGCGGGTAGTAGGGGCACTTTATTGGTGGTGGCCAAACGATATCGCCAGTAGGGCTGGAAGCCCTGAGTGAGGGGAGGAATAGGATCCTCTACTGCTGTCAGATGATAAGCTGGACGGTTCTGACGTGTTTTGAAAGTCTCCTTGGTAATCGTCATTGTTATTGTTGTTGTTGTAGTATTCTTTTTTAATCTCTATGTATTTAACATTCTGGAATGAAATAAAAAATTATATTAGTGCCAGAAAACATACTGAAATTATAAACTTAAAATGGCAGAAAATATTTCTGTTAAAAACAAATATATTTGTATAAACAATTGAATATTATGTTAATTGTTCACTAATTTCTTCGAAACTAATTTTTTTGAACATTCAAGAGATATTTCAAAAAATGAAAATAGACAAAAGGGAATTCGCCATTTATACGTTCTAGAAGTTATGAAGAGAAAATTAAAAGGAAAATTATTTAAATATTTCCTCGATTAATTTCTAGAATGCAAGTTGAATTTAGCATTATTATCCATTTTATTAGTTGAATTTAGCATTATCTCCATTATTGATACTCTAATATGCATTTAAGTAATCCAGAAAGAAAAAAAATTGCCATAATCTTTCTTTAAAAAATGCTAAGGAAACAAAATTACTAGTGGTTCAAGGAAAAAAAGCCTTTTCACAACACCAAAATCTATTTTAAACAATAGCAGGAACTGGTCTCAATCTCATATAGTAAAAAAAATATTCCAAATATTAATCTCCTTTATCGCATTGCCAATCATCTATCTTAATTAAAAACATGTTTAATGAACTGCTTAAATACAAATTTATTAACAGCCGAGCGAGCCTTTTGATACTAAAAAAAAAAAAAAAATCGGCTTGCTGATACTGCAATGTTCTAAAATCAATATTATGTTATTTTTTCCCCACGATAATGTCGGAAACTGTCTCAACATTGTAGAATTTCACTTGATGCAAAGCAAATGGTTAATTGATAATAACTCCGTTGAGCCAATGGATAACTGATAATAATTCTGTTGAATTAATGGATAGCAGATAATTATACTGTTGTGAATGAATAATTATTCTGATGAGCTAATGGATAATAATTCTGCTGAGTTAATTGATAATAATTCTACTCAGCTAATGGATAATAATTCTATTGAGCTAATGGGCAATAATTTTGATGTGCTAATGGATAATGAATAATAATTCTGTTGGATCCTGGATAATAATTCTGCTAAGCTAATAGATAATAATTCTGGTGAGCTAATGGATCATGGATATTAATTATGTTGATCTAATGGATAAATGATAATAATTCTGCTGAGTTCATTGATGATAATTATTCTGCTGAGCTAAGGTCTGATGGATAATAATTGAGCTAATGGACAATAATTCTGGTGAGCTAATGGATTATGGATTTTAATCATGTTGATCTAATTGATAACAGATAATTATTCTGCTGAGATAATTAATAATTATTCTACTGAACTGATGGATCATGGATAATAATTTTACTGAGTTAATGGAATATAATTCTGGTGAGCTAATGGTTTATGATAACTGAGCTAATGGACAATAATTCTGGTGAGCTAATGGATAACAATTCTTTTGAGCTAATGCATAATAATTTTGACGATCTAATGGTTTATGGATAATAATTGAGCTAATGAACAATAATTATGGTGAGCTAATGGATAGCAATTCTGTTGAGCTAATGGATAATAATTCTGACGATCTTTGGATAATAATTTTGTTGAGCAATGGATAATGAATAATAATTCTGGTGAGCTAATGGATCATGGATTTTAATCATGTTGATCTAATTGATAACAGATAATTATTCTGCTGAGATAATTAATAATTATTCTGCTGAACTGATGGATCATGGATAATAATTTTACTGAGTTAATGGAATATAATTCTGGTGAGCTAATGGTTTATGATAACTGAGCTAATGGACAATAATTCTGGTGAGCTAATGGATAACAATTCTTTTGAGCTAATGGATAATAATTTTGACGATCTAATGGTTTTATGGATAATAATTGAGCTAATGAACAATAATTATGGTGAGCTAATGGATAGCAATTCTGTTGAGCTAATGGATAATAATTCTGACGATCTTTGGATAATAATTTTGTTGAGCAATGGATAATGAATAATAACTCTGCTGAGCTTATGAATATTGGAATTTTAGCAATGAATGTAGATCTTGTTGTGCGACTCTGGCAACGTTAAAGTTGGAAAATGACCTGCGTTTTTACGTAATCTCGTTATCTTTGTTGATTTCAAAAAAAAAAAATGGACGTAAGAAAATGCGAAAGAGGTACAGAAAAGAAAAGAAAGAATAATCAGTCGTGATCGAGACGATTCGTTCCAGTGTCTGCACTCAATTATTTGCATTCGAAACACGTCTTTTGTTTCAAAATCATCCTTGGCAGAAAAAGACAAAAAAAATTATTTGTCGTCTAAATTTTTTTTTTTTCTTCTTTTACTGCTGCAATTCGTTTCACACAGGGCTATATTTTAATATTCAACGAATTCAGCTAAGCACGTTCAACTTTCTTCTAAACTATCACTGCATACAAATGATTTTTTTTTTCCTCGCGAATTAGCTAGGACGTATCTCGTATTTTCAGTTAATGTGCAACTGAATTTAGTATATCGCGAAATGGGGTTTTTTCCTCACTCTAATAAATTAGCAAACTTAAAAAGCACTGTGTCTAAATTCTATTTAAAAAAAACAAAAATATTTGCAGTTACAGTTAAGTATTTGACGCATGAAATGAAATGTGTTCATTGGCCCCTTTTTTCAATTCCTTCTATTAGCTATATATATCTTGTACAAATTTTCAATCGTTCATAAAATACTTCTTATTCATCCACTCAAGTTCAAATACGTTTTTTTTTTTTTTTTTTTTTGAACTTGTAGTGGATGACACTGAATGTTAATACAGTTTTTTCAAATATTAATTCAGTAATTAAATTTAATTAATTAATTTGAGTTTTTTTTACATTTAAGTTGCATGTATCTACCAATAGATGGCTCCAGATAAACTTAAAAAAATGAATAAAAATTATTTATAAAGGACTTTCTGCAATACAGTGGGAAAAAAAATAGGAATTGACTTTTAAATTTTTTTTTTTTTTTTATATTACTTGTTTTAACTGAATATGATAAAAACAAAATATCCGTTAGTTAAGAGTTATATTGTTAGAATATGTGACATCATTTTGATATACTATCAAAATGACGTCACATATTCTAACAATATAACAATCAATACAATTATTATCAATTAGCTCAAAGAATTATTGTCCATTAGCTCAATTATTATCCATAAGCCATTAGCTCACCAGAATTATAATTCATTAGTTAAGTAAAATTATTATCCATGATCCATCAGCACAGCAGAATAATTATCTGTTATCAATTAACGCAATATATGTATTTAATTTTATATCTTTTAGCAATAGATATAAAATTATATTTAATATCTAAGTTAAATATCGCTCCCGTAAAATCTACAATGAATCTATAAAAAAAATAACGAAAAATACATAAAAATATTCCAGTAATAAGTCTGTTTTATCCAATTATACAACACATACATACAAGTAGAACCTCGATAAGTCAAAAGCTACCACAACTCGAAAACATTTTTTGTTCCCTTCCTTTCAAGCCCCAAAACCTCCATAACTCGAAATTTCAACCCTCTATAAGTCGAAATAATGAGTCAATCCCCACAAGCCATTTTTGGTATATATTTTCCCTCCGTAACTCGAAAAAAAAAAAAAAATTGGACCTCTGTATCTCGAACATTAGCAATGTTTGATCTTACGACCTTTACAATTCTATCATTTGAAACTAACTACTTCTATAGCTCGAAGAAAAATAAGTTACCGAATTTAAAGATTTGCCGACGATGCACGTCATTGTTTCTTCGAAAACAATGTATGAGTGTATAGTAAATAGAACAGCCAATTCTATGAAATAGCAACTCGGAAGAAAAGAATGTTTTGCTCTTTATAGCTTGAATAATGTTATAGATAGAGAACGATCCAATTGTCTATAGCAAAAACATAAATAAATAAAAAATAACTGACTTTTTAATACATAATATTTTTAATTTTAAGGCTGCTTCGGAATTATTTTGATTTTTATTGTAGTACATAATATAATTTTTAAGTTGCAAATAAACATGTTTATTACCTCTGTAACTCAAAATAAGTTAGAAAGAATCTAAACCTCTACAAGTTGAATATTTCCTTACAAAATCCGCGTAAGTCGAAATTCTCCATAAGTTGAAAACTCTATAGCTCGAATTATTTGGCGTCTCCCTTGAAGTTCGACTTACAGAGGTTCTACTGTATATGACTCCATTTTGAATAGTCCAATAAGAAATTACTCTTTGTGTCGTGAGAAACAAATGCGCATGCGTAAAATGTGGGCAACTTAGAGCGTCCTTTTTAATCCAAAGGATTTTATCTTTATTTTTTTTTTTTTTATTATTATTAACATAAAAAATATTTTTACAATTTCACAGATTTATCTTTATCCATATCTTTTGCACGTTCATATGAGCCGTTTTCTTTCAAATTGGTTAAGTTCATTTTATATTATATGGAGATAATTAAGGGTTCGTATTTTTATGGTTTGAAAAATATTAGTTAACGAAATTAGTAAGTCAGTTAGTTAATATTAGTTTTTAAAGTATTAGTTAAATGAAATTTATACTTTTGATGACCTCAAATGGACTTATACCACTTTCAAAGTCAACAAAATGTAAAAATCGTACATTTATGAATTAATAATAATAATTGTGAAATTATTATTAATTATGAAAAATAACGATGAATATATAAAAACATTTCTTTCACAAGTCTGCTTCATTCAACTATACAACGCATACGGCTCCACACTGAATAAAGCGGCCTGATAGCCAATTGGCTAACGATCTGGCCTTTGATACCACAGTCTTCAGGTTCGAAGCCTGGCTGTGGCATATGTTTGTGAGTGTTTCGGAATCCCCTTTAAATAATAGGTCCTGGTGTGTTTAGCCCTGGTAAGCATAAAATGACCGTAGACCGACAAATCAAACCACATTGAATAATTCAATAAGAAATTACTCCCTGTGTCGTAAGAAACTTCTGCGCATGGCTCCTTTTAATGCGCATAAAGTCCTTTAATCAAAGGACAATACATATTTATCTTTATTTAATTTTTTTATTATTAACATAAAACATATTTTCACAATTTCGCGGATTTATCTCTATCCGTATCTTTCGCACGCTGATATTAGCCTTTATTTTTTTTAATGGTGTAAGTCCTTTTTGACAAAAAGTTAGCTAATGATAAAAATGAATGTTATCTGCTATGAGCTTTTTATCTATAAATAGTTCCAAAAAATTCTTCAAAATTTTTATTATTTTGTCATTATAAATTTACCCAGTCAATGTTGTTGTCGTATAATCAAGAGATAGATTACAAGAAAATCAAATTAATCCTTTAAGATTACAAGAAAATCAAATATCGTGGAGCTCCCGAGTAATATTGGCTATGTTGGTTGCCAGCTCGTAGTATAAATCCTCTTCCGAGAGATGGTCCAGACAATGCATGGTGGCTGCAACAGCTAGGCAATCAAAGACATGATGAGGAGTAAGCTCCACATCAGGGCAGTTGCCACTTCTTTTGGTATTTTTAACACCATCAGCAGAAATGTTCATAGTTTTGTGGGGCTTCATCCTTAATCTTGCGAGTTAACGCTCTGGCCTTTGGTTCCACAGGCTTCAAGTTCGAATCTTGGCGGTGACATGGATGTTTGTTAGTGATTTGGAGTCTACATTAAACTGTAGGTCCCAGTCTAGTTAGTCTAAAGTGTGCACAAAATGACCATAGAGAGACAAACCAAACCTTAATCTTGTGAGAGTATTAGCTGTTTTTCAGTCGAGATTTAGTTTTTGTAATTTGGTACTTAATTTTTAATTTTAAAAGAATAATAAGCTTAGATTTTGCCAAGGCATTTGTATCTGCAAGGAAGTAGGAATGAAATTATAAATATAATTAATTACTCTGAAAATGGTGCAAGTCCACTTTCCGCAAAGACATGACATTTAGTTCAAAGATTATACTACAGAATTTCCGTGTTTCATTATTATGTGTGTGACAACACTGTTAATGGCATAAAAATACTTGTTCGTTTACTGAAATTTTCTTGTTTGCTTCTGAATCATCGTCAGAGGAGGACTTCATAGCTAGAATTCAAAACGCTATTAGAAGTGCATTCTGTTTCTTCATTTTACTTGAAGTAAGTAAGTACTATTGCCTCTAAAATTACTAATTAAAATTACTAAAAGTGTGTATTTTATATTATATACATACTGTACAGAAGCAAACCGGAAAGGCAAGAAAGAAAATGTCGAGGGTGCTTAAGCGCCAACTCAAGCACCACCGGGACAGATCCGATCTTCCGGAGCGTGTAGAGAGTAATTTTTCCCCCTTTCTCCATGCACGAATCAAATATGGCCATAAATGGTTTGAAAAATAGTGAATCTTCTGGGGTGGACAACATTTATACCGAATTCTTAAACTGGAACACCTGGGAACTGCTGCTAAACTGATTCAAACTGCATTCTCCTTAAATTTTTCAATATAATCTGGACCACTGGCTGTGTTCCATCTTCATGGGGTGTAAAGCAATAATAGAGAGTTTTTGCATAACGTTTTCTTATCGCCCGATATTTTTTCTTCCTAGCGCTCATGCTCATAGGAATAGCTCAGTATGCTCAGTAAGTATGCATGCGCAATGTTTCCTATGAGCATGCGCGCTAGGAAGAAAAATATCGGACGATAAGAAAACGTTAAAAAAAACTCTCTATTAATTCCGTCCACAAGAAAGATAAAAATCCTGAAGAAATAGGCAATTACCGACCTCTATCCTTAACAAGCCTTATGGGTAAAACCATGGAGAGGATGGTTTACAACAGACTCGTATGAGGGCTAACTGACCGTATATCCTGAACGCTATGGTTAGTCTGTAGATTTGGTTTGGTTTTTGTAGTTCTACGGTCATTTTTGCGCAATTTACGATAATTAGACTGAGACCTATAGTTTAACGTGGATTCCGAAAAACACTAACAAACATCCATGCCACCGCCAAGATTCGAGCCTGAAGCTTATGGTACCAAAGAGCCAGAGCGCTATCAATTGGCCACCACCCATGCGTAGGAGGAAACATACGACTTACAATATACAGGCTATCATAATAACATAATTGAAAAGAATACCTGATATTCTCCAACGCAGGCAACACTGTTTATGATGTCCTTGAATTTCAGCCTGGCTTCAGCTAAACGAAACAGGAAAGAAAACGCAATTAATAAAAGGTTATTTTACATCTGAAAAATCATTACTATACTTTCTAAATAATATGTATATATATGTAGAGTTACACCGGTTTCAAAAGATGCATCCCGGCCGAGCCCACAATCTTGTAGACTTCAGCCGCTTCCAATAGATTCATCCCGGCCGAGCCTACAGTTTTGTAGACTTTTCTCTCAGTCTAGCGAATTTTTAACGACAGAGGGAAGCAATCTAGGGGTGTATTTCAAAGCGACATAAAGAAGCGTTGGTTTTCTCTCAACAACATATATTTAATGAATATATTTACATCAATATTTACAGAAAGTATGGATACATTCACAACCATTTTCTACCGCTGCTTGAAGCAGCGTCTCCCATGCCGTTAGCTTTCTCCTCTCGCGCCCAACTACGGGGTTTTCCCTTCTTCCAGGGCCAGAGTTCAAGGTCCAATACTGCTACTACATGGCAAAAGGTTGGTGTGAAAGGCACATAGTCCGTGATGTGTTTCCATCTGGTGCTTAGTAGGCAAACAAATCCTACATATATATATATATATATATATATGAGGGATCTGATTTCCCAGTGACTAGCGCTCTGGCGTTCGGTGCCACAGGTTTCGGATTCACCATGGATGTTTGTAGTGGTTCGGAATCCATTTAAAACCGTAGTTCACGGTCTAATATGATTACTACTACTACACTACCCCACATCAGTGAGCCTAGAGCTGAGTTGCCCCTATACAGTTTGGGAATGATGTGGGTGAGAAGTCTGACTGGTCTCTGTGATGCTCTACAGTTACCGAGACCTACGGCTCAAAGCGGATTCCGAACCACTACAAACATCAACGCCACCGCCGGACTCGAACCCGAAACCTGTGGCACCGAGCGCCAGAGCAGTGGATACTTGGTCATTCAGGCCGCGGTGTAGTATAACTGTAGTGTGTTCAGCGTAGAGCTGACAACCCTACGCCGTATATATATTTCTTTATTGGCGCTACAGCCCAATGATGGGGCAAGATCGTCTGCCTACTGGCAGATTTCGAGACATGAAATGTTTTCTTTTTCGGGTAGGATTGTTAGCTCTATGACCAACGCTCTACAGTCATATTAGACTGAGATCTACGGTTTAATATATATATAGAGGGAGATAAAGAGAGAGATAATTAAGCATATTAGAAAGTCCCTTCTCGGTTCGCTTCTCAATCCTTGTAGTTTTCATTTAAACAAAGGCTTCAGCGGATAATGCTAATGCTAAATCTCCGATAAATTAAGATAATTTTTTTTTATATATGTATATAACGCTTCAAAAATCAAACGTCTGCAAAATCATTTATAATTTTTTTTTTTCCGTCTGGTGTAACTGTAACGACGCAATAGTAAAACATCGATGCTGCAACACAGATTTGTTTTATGCCCATTTATCGTTCCAAATAAATTTGTTTTATTAAACTTTTTAAATTGTTTTACACATAAAATTATGGCTATTGTTTTCGTGGGCCGAGGTTTTTTTTTTTTTTTTTTTTTTTTTTTTTTTTTTTTGTCCTTTACCATTTTTTTCATTGCCTGTTGGTAAATTTTTTTAAATCTTTTTCGCTGGTTATTCTTAGTGGTTTATTTAAATTTCTTTCACGGGCCTTTTTTATACATAATATTGTTTATTGTGAAACCAAAGACAATGGTATTTCAAAGTGAAAATGAGATTTTTTGAGAGCTCAGTTTTCCTTTCTTTATCAATTTTCTTCCTTTTTATCACTTTCAACGTTTGTTATTGGTTATTTTTCAGTTCCTTCTATTAGCTCACACTCTCCCTATATATATCTTGTTCAAATTTTCAATCGTTCATAAGATACTTTTTATTCATCCACTCCAGTTCAAATACATTTTTTTTTTTATACTTGTAGTGGATGACACTGGACGTTAATACAGTTTCGAAAATTAATTCATTTATTAAATTTAATTCATTAATTTTAGTTTTTTTAGATTTAAGTTGAATATATCTACCAATAGATGGCGCCAGATAAACTAAAAAAAATGAATAAATGCATAATTGAATTGGAGTTTCTGCAATATAGAGAAAAAAAAAGTAAGAATTGACTTTAAATTTTTTTTTTATATATTACTTTTTTTTTTTTTTTTTTTTTTTTTCACGAGCGGTTCTTATTTAAATATCTTTCACGAGTTTTTTTATACATAATATTTATTTAAATTTCTTTTAAGAGCTAATAATTAAAAAATGTAATATTGACCTAAAATTCATTTTGTGAAATCAAAAGCAATTTTATTTTAAAATGAAAATTATTTTTTTCGAGAAAAAAAAAATCGTTTGGAATTTTTTTAATTTTTTTAATTTAAAAATGCTGTTATGCGTTTTGTTCTTACATTAAATTCTAAATTTTATGGGTAACCTGTAACCTGCCCAGCAGATTAATTAGATTGTCTGAATTAATTGAGCAAAGAACTTGCATTGAATTTTGATATCACTTTTTGAGCACAGTAGTAAATAATGGTTAACCGAAAATACAATCTGATAAGTAATGATGGGCCGAATATCTAATGTACAAAATGATTAACCGAAGTAATAAGTAACGTATGTGTGTGTAACCAAATGTGTTAATAATGATTAACGGAATATTTTTTTAATCCGAATCTTTTTTAATGTAATAAATAATGGTTAACCAACTATCCAATGTGATAAGTAATGATTAGTCGAATATACAACTTATCACTTATTTAAAAATTAACTTTAATAACTGAAGTTATATCTTTGTATAATTAAAAAAAAAATTAATTTTGTATAAAAATAATAGTTTTTGAAAAAAAAAAAAAAAAATAACAATTGGTCTTACTTTTTAGCACAATAGTAATCGAAGAAATTAAATTTTTAAAATTCAATCTTAATCTTAATTTTTTCAAATCAAAATTTTTGCATAAAATGACCGTAGCGACAAACCAAACCAAACAAATTTTATCTACTGTACTAAAATAGTTGACTCATTTCCTTTGTAGACAGCCCCATTTTGTTCAGCGATTCGCGCATGCGCATCAGCGAGCCAAAATGAGAAAGGGGGAGAAATAACCCGTCGGAAAGCAAAGACGGCGAGGTGATTTACGGGAGCGCTGTTTCGTTTTTCATTCATTCATTCGGCGCAAAAACGTGAGACTCGATTCACAAAGGAAGAAAAATCACGGCCTCGTTCCGCAGGGAGAGAATGATTTGCGCATAAACAAAGGAGCCAGTGCACTGTTTGCAGCTGATAACCTGAGAATGCGACCGGAAACGCATTAGATAAAAAAAGAAAAGGACCAGAACTTAAGCATTAGAAATACTATTTATTGTGTGATTGGTATAGCTTTACGTATATACGATCATATATGTGAAAAAGTTTAACACAAAATCAATGAAATATGGATATTTGTTTGTTTTTTTTTATTTAATAAAGAGATACTCTTAATTATTATTTAAAAAAAAAAAACATCTTTGTTAAATCAAATATTTACAGAAAACAAACTGCTAGACGAAACTTTTCGAGAAAAAAAAATTTTTTGTACGAAATAAAATGAATAATTTGAAAGGGAAGATACTAAAAATTTAATTTTTTATTTAAATTATCTTTAAAATAATAAGATAGTATACAATAATACTATATTAATTTAAATTATTTTTAATAAAAAGAAATTTTTCGAGAAAAAAATTTTTTCTTTAAATAAAATAATTATACGAAGTTTTGAAAATTTGAAAGCAAATTATAATTTTTTTTTTTTTTCATTTTTATTTAAATTAAAAAATTTTACAAAACGAAATATTCATAAGAAATTTTTAAAAAATTTAAAGAAAAATATAAAGATTTATTTTGTCAAAATATATTTTTATAGTAAAATTCAAACAACAAAATTACTCCAAAAATATAAAACAAAATAAAAATAATTTGCCTTTATTATTAAAAAATAAAAACCAAATAATACTTTTATAAAATTGAAATATTTCAGTAAAATTTAAGAAAGGAAAATTGACTTAAAGATAAAAAGTCACGAAAAAAAAATTGAATAATTAAATAATATAGAAATTTAATAATATTTGTACACTAAAATGTTTAAGAATAAAAGATAAATTACAAAAACATTAATAAAAATACGACTTGTTCAAGAGAAAACGGTATGGAAGTTTTTCAAAATTTTTTTTCACTTAAATTTGAAAGAATGAGATTTTTTAATGTGAAAAAAAAAATTTAATATAACATGTTTATTGCAAGATTTTATTGCGTTAGTACAATAATTATAAGAAACCAATTCGAAGTTGCTAATGTTATTTTAAAAATTTTTAAGATTATTTAAAAAATATTCGATAAGCCAGATGAAAATCGATTCAAAATCACAAGAACACTTTCTTTATGAACATTTTCAAAATATGTTTGGAATGCCTTCTAGATTAAACTTATCATATATAACACTGCTGATTAAACACGATAATAATCTTATCAAGATTTTTATGTCATTTAATCTTTATTCGATAAAGTTTAAAGATAAACTTCTTGTCGTATATAATAATATCATCCTAATTGAAATCTTTTTTATATTTCCTACGAAATAAAACGTTTGCAATCTAATTCAGCTAAGTATAATATTTTCAATATTCACTAAACTTTATTCATTAAAATAATTTTTATTTTTAATTTTTTATAATTGTTTTAGGTGCATTTGAGAATAAACTTTCCATATCAGTATTTCTATAATATACCATATATATGTTATTCTATATATATGTCATATAAACTCATGTTTGTGAAATTGCAACACCATGAAGGAATCGTCATAATTGAATGAAATTTAATACACAGTTGAGTGGTGTGGTACAAATAAATGATTAAATGTTCAAAGCAAAACAAACAATAACAAGAGATCGGAATCAGTATTTTTGTGTAGCCACCACGCGCCGCAATAAGGGCTGCTACACGACGTGGTGGCATGGAGTCAAACAAATTTTGAATGTCTGCCTGAGGAAGAGCATTCCATATTGTTGCTATGCGCACCCAAAGGTCGTCTGCAGAAGCAACAGGACGAGGATCACGAGCGTGACGCCGACCAACAAATCCCACACATGTTCACTCGGCGACATATCCGGGAATACGCAGGCCAGGAAGAAGCTGTACCTGCCGCAAAGAAGGATTGAACAGTCAATATGAGGGCGGGCATTGCCCTGTTGAAATACAGCGTCTGGCAAGCTTTGAAGGAAGGGAACAGCTTGGGGCGAGAACTTCATGTACTGGTTGCCATTCAGATTGCCCACAATTCTTAGCAATTGAGACGTCCATGATATGCTATGGCACCCCAGATCATAAGTCAGGTGTTCGTCCACTGTGGCGTTCGATAATGCACTCCGGAAGGTGGCGTTCACTGGCATAGCGTCTGACACGAATGCGGCCATCATGGTATCACAAATTAAAAGGAATTCGTCAGAAAACACGACATGCTGCCAATCAGCACGCCAGTCTCTATGCTGAGCGGCCCATTGTAGCCGCAGGCGGTGATGGTTTAGCGTGAGAGCCTGTATAAAGGAATCCCGCGCAGTCCACGCTGCAGCAGACGTCTACGAATTGATGAAGCACACAATGAAACACCTGTAGCTATTGACCACTGCAATTGTCTAGAGCAGGGGTCGGCAACCTGCGGCTCACGAGCCGCATGCGTTCTTTAGATGTGAAACTGCGGCTCTTTAGTTCCATACGCAAATATTATTTATTTTATCAAAAAAAAAAAAAAAAAATTATAAATCGTTCTGAATCGATTAACGAGGAATCTGAAGAATTGTTTCGTGATTTCAAAACAAACCAGAAATCTTGAAAAAAAAATCAAAGATTTGCCACTATCCGCTAAAACAGTACAAGATGGAATAGCTAAAAATATCTTCAAATGTAACATATTTGCAGGTGGAAGATATTCAACTTTTTTTCTGCCTTATCACTGGCCAATAGATGAGTCTTGCGACATAAAAGACATGGTACAAGTTGCCCTTTTTGTCAGGTATATGTCTTCCCTAGGTCTCTCCCTTCCGTCCCTATGTCTCCCCATTCTTTTTGCAGAAGATATTCAGAGCGGTATATTACTTCATTTTCAATTTCTAAAGCAATATCGTGATAAAACTAGTGCAACTGTGACACGAGGTACTTCAGCACAGTTATAAAAAAAAAAATTAAAGATGAATTTGCTGATAGATTTCAGCAATTCAAAACCAACAAAACCACTCTAGTATTCATAGTAAATCCTCTCAACACAAATAGTAACGAAATCCACATTGAGCCATTTGAATTGATACTGGATCTCTAGAAATGGATCGATTTTAAAAGTAAAGCTTTGTAGTGGAAAATTTACAGAGTTGAAAAGCTTGGAAGAGTTGGAGGTCCAGAAATGTATGTACGTAATGCAACAAAAGTGGACAACTTTAAAAGAAAATGCAGCGAGTTGAGGCTCTTATATTCGACGCATGGAATAGTCTTCCAGATTGCTACAATGAGGTGAAGAAGTTGGCATTTGGAGTGCTGACTATCTTCGGATCGACATATTCGTGCGAGCAAGCGTTCTCTTGCATGAATATAATGAAAGTAAAAAGAAGACAACTAACAAATGAAAATTTAAAGTCGTGTTTGAAACTTAAATCAAGTTATGAGCTAAATTTATCCACACTTTCTAAAGCCAATGCTTCCATTGAATTTGTTTGCTCAAATGCATGTTATTGGTTTTTTTAATTTTAAGTACAAATTACATTGTTTAGTAAAGTTTAAATTTTCTACTTGAATAACCATGCAAAGCCATCGTTCCCATTGAATTTGTTTGTTCAATTGTTTGTTATTGAAGTACAAGTTAGTGTTGTAAGTAAATGTTTAATTGTTTTAATTTTTTACTTAAATAATAAGTAATTATCTTATAATGAATAAATAGATATATTTTCTTATGAATAAATAGATTTTTTTTTTTTTATCAAAAAAACTTTATTTATGAGGACTAACAGGTGGGCTAGTATTATTAAATCGGAGCTACTAGTATTAAATTCATAGGATTTTTAGTTAGCCCTTACCTTCAAAAGACACGTGTATAAATTTGACAGCTGTTGCACTATTAGTATGTGAGTTATAGCACTTTTAGTGAAGCAACTTTAGTTAGTTTGAAAAAATGGATAAAAAAGGAATTTCATGTGTTTTTGGCGATGTGTTTTTTTGCTTTTTGGCGAAAAAAATACCATTGAAGCCAAGGCTTCGCTTGATAAACATTATTCGGACTTTGCACCAGAAAAATCAACCGTAGAGAAGTGGTTTGCTAAATTTAAACGAGGCGAAATGAGCACCGAGGACGATGCACGCAGTGGACGCCCCAAAGAGGCTGTTACTGACGAAAACATAAAAAAGTCCGCAAAATAATTTCTGATAACCGTAAAGTGAAGTTGATTGAGATAGCTGAGACCTAAAGATATCAAAGGAACGTGTTGGACATATCGTGAATGAATATTTGGATATGCAAAAGCTCTGTTCAAAGTGGGTGCTGCGCGAGCTCACAATCGACCAAAAACAACAACGAATTGATGATTCTAAGCAGTGTTTGGAGCTGTTCAATCGTAATAAACCGAAATTTTTGCGTCTATATGGGACAATGGATGAAACATGGCTCCATCATTTCACACCGGAGTCCAATCGACAGTCAGCCGAGTAGACTGCACGTGATGAACACTAAAAATGCTATAACTCACATACTAATAGCGCAACAGTTATCAAATTTATACACGTGTCTTTTGAAGGTTAGTGCTAACTAAAAATCATATGGATTTAATACTAGTAACGCCATTATATGTCAGCCTATGAACTTTTCAGCCCACCTGTTATTTATTGTTGTCAAGAAAAATTTTGTGGCTCTTTAGAAACTTTGAAATTTTGTAAATTGCCATTTTGGCTCTTCCAACTCAAAAGGTTGCCGATCCCCTGGTCTAGAGGAAGCTGTACGGTCCGTCAGCACCATGCGGACCAGTATCTATCATCGCGAGCTGACGTCACATTTCGGGGTCCACTCCCCGGATTTCCGAGTTGTCCGACACTCGTCCGTCCACTGCTTCCAAAGACGCATCACTGCGCTGCTGTTACGCTGCACACGAGCGGCTACTGCACGATAAGACAATCCAGCTTCACGAAGGCCGATGATTCTCCGCCGTTCAAACTCTGTAAGTTGTTCAAATCTCGCTCTCATTCGTCGAAGAGGCATAAGTAACGATTGAGCTAACGTTTACCACTAGCAGAAAACCACCGATAACCATACACGCCTCGCTACAGCCGTCTATTTATTCGAATCCATCCGCCGTTCGCGGGCGCTGCTCAGCATACGCATGCGCTACGGATTTGAAATTCTAATCATTTGCATATCATGCGCTAATTTGCATTTCCTGAAAATTTCAGCTCACTCGCGTAAGTCCTTCATGGTGTTGCAATTTTCACAAACATGAGTTTATATATGTATATACAGGTTACCTTTGTATATCGGCCTATAAGAACAAAACGGTTATATATATATATATATATATATATATATTATAAACTAATGGTTAAGAATATATCAGCCCATAATGTAAGAACAAAACGTATAACAGCAATCTTAAAAAATAAAAATATATATAAATTGACAAACGATTTTCTTTTCTAGACAAATCTCGTTTTCACTTTGAAACAACAGTGTCTTTGCTTTCACCAGACGATCTTTTAGAACAATTTTACATGATTTAATTATTAGCTCGTGAAAGAAATTTAAACAAAATTTAACCAACAAGAAACGCTGAAAGTTATTAAGGACAAAAAATTGATTGGATATAAAAAATTCTGCTCTCCACAAATATCATTTTCACTTTTGAAATAACATTGTCTTTGCTTTCACCAGATGGTCTATTCGAATAATTTTACATTATTTAATCATTAGCTAGTGAAGGAAATTTAAATAAACTAATAAGAACAGCTCGTGAAAGTAATTTTTTAAAAAATTAACCAATAAGAAACATTTAAAGTGGTCATGGACAAAAATTGTTCAAGGAAGTGAAAAACTCCGACAAAATCTCATTTTCACTTTGAAATAACATTGTCTTTGCTTTCACCATACTATCTTGTAGAACGATTTTACATTATTTAATTATTATCCCGCGAAAGAAATTTAAAATGTTGCATATAAAAGAAGCTCGTGAATGAAATTTAAATAAACTAATCAGAACAGCACGTGAAAAATATTTAAATAAACCAATAAGAATAATTCGTGCAAGAAATTTAAACAAAAAAAAAAAAAAATAACCAATCAGAAACGTTTAAAGTGGTCAATGACAGAAACGTGATCAAAGAAAAGAAAGACCCCATTCGACAAATTTCATTTTCACTTTCAAATAACATTATCATTACATTCACGACGGTCTTTTCGAATAATTTTTACATTATTTAATTATTAGCTCGTGAAAGAAATTTAATATATTACGTATTAATAAAGTTTGTGAAAGAAATTTAATATATTACATATAAAAAAAAATTGTGGAAGAAATTTAATATATTATGTATAAAAAAAGCTTGTGAAAGAAATTTAAATAAACTAATAAGAACAACTCGTTAAAAATTTTTTTATAAACCAATAAGAATGGCTCGTGAAAATTTTTTTTATAAACCAATAAGAATAGCTCGTGAAAGAAATTTTTAAAAATTAATCGATAAGAAATGTTGCATGTAGTCAAGGACAGAAAATTGATCAAGGAAATGAAAACTGCGCTCTCAACAACATTACACATAATTTTAATAAGTAAAATGCTCTTCAATGAATGCATAAAACTAGTTATTTTTAAATCCATTTAAAATGCATTCTAAATTTCAGACATTATAAAAACTATAAAACATTTTTAACTTTCATAAATGTTTCTAAAGTAAAATGTTCATCCTACAATTTGTGCAATTATAATCAGTTTCAAAATTTTTAGAGTGCATGCATGCCATGATAAAAATTTAACCCATGCAATAGTCAAAAGGTTTTCTTAATTTCCCCTACAGCGAAAACTGGTATGTGGTCAACATTCTTTCGC
Organism: Caerostris extrusa; assembly: GCA_021605095.1. Taxonomy (NCBI): domain Eukaryota; kingdom Metazoa; phylum Arthropoda; class Arachnida; order Araneae; family Araneidae; genus Caerostris; species Caerostris extrusa. The sequence goes on along the minus strand of BPLR01009470.1, from coordinate 12,445 downwards.
CTGAGTGTCCTTTCAAGTGCATGAATGTTTGGGGTCGGTTTTTCTACTTCATACCAGGTGATTTATTTCTTTGAACTCCATAATATTAAATAAACAAAATGGACGAAAATTAATAATTGAAAAATTAAGCTATTAGCACGTATAAATGGCATTGGAAATAAAAAATTATTTACTCTTTTACTTAGATTCATGTCTATTCAATTCAGTCTTCGCTTTCTTCAGGTGTATCATTGGTCATTATCGCCGTATTAGATTCATTCCGATTTTCTGATTCTCCACATTTTCTGTAGACCAGGGGTCACCAACTACGGCCCGCGGGCCAAATCTGGCCCGCCAGTGTCATCCATCCGGCCCGCGACAGCGACAAAGCTTATTGTTGCTGTAATAAGTTGGATAAAAAAAAGCACAGAATGATAATAACTCGGTTTTAATGACTTGATAGATAAAAGCTTAATGACAAGCATAATACGCAGAAAATTTAACTTAAGCATAACAACTAACTGGAAATTATAGATAATGGCAGAAAAATTAAAACGGTTTTAGCCCTTGATACTTACTGGAGTAAACAGTATGGCCTAAAGCTGGAAGGTTTGGAGACCCCTGCTAAAGACCAACGTGTTGCTTTTAGACTCAGTTCTCATAGTTATGATTGAATAGTTTTCTTTTCTTAGGTGGCATTGCAAATTTTAAGATAAAAACCAGTATGAAATTTCAACGAACTTCCTTCCACTGAGGATATACATCTCCTTACGAACATACGGAAACAAGAAAATGGAGAATTCCTGTCAGGTAAAGATTTGGTTTGTCGATATACGATCATTTTGTGAACACTTTAGACTAATTAGACCGGGACCTACAGTTTAATGAGGATTCCGAACCACTCACAAACATCCATGACACCACCAGAATTCGTACCTGAAGCCTGTGATATCAATGACAGAGCGCTAGCCAATTAGCCACCAGACCACATCAGGTGAAGAGATTCAAAACTCAGATGGTACAATAAATAGCATCAACTCTAAAAAATATGCCAACAGCGAAAAGTCGCTAAATAGACTTACGGATATATTCGCAAAGATACTTATAATACAACGATTAGATCAAGTGCAAATTTTTTCGAAATTAGATCAGTATTCGTTTAAAAATCATCCAATTTGGGAAAAATTAGGTTTTAAGCCAATTTGGTGACTTTTCGTTGTTAGCTTAAAACCTAATTTATCAAAATTTGGGTAATTTTTTAATGAATACTGATCTAATTTCGAAAACAAATTTCATTACATCTACGCTTTGTATTAAGTATCCCTACCAAATTTAAATGTAAATTGAGACAGTACATAGATGAACACATATGCATAAAATTTTTGAGAAATATGTAGCTAAAAAAAAAAGCCTGTAGTTATTCCGATATCTATTTGTGTCTAATCCTAAGTGTTCTGCAGTATGGGACGAACATCTCATGAGTATTCTACTCATGAATGGGAAAAAAAGGGCAGCTTCTGTTGGATGGAGCACCCGTAGGTAAAAGTCTCACCTAGCTCCGTGTCGCCGAAGAAGGAGGGCAGTACCTTCTGAGAGGACTTTTAGGGGGAAATACCCTGTATTTGCGTATCGCATGGGAGAAAAAGCCGGAAAACTCCCACTAGGTGGTCCGACACCTAGGAAAAATGCTGAACATCCCAATCGTCATCGATTCTCCTCGTTTTCTGAAACAGTGTCTACAACAAAGCCAGCACGATTGAACCTCAGCCCTAATTGGCAACTGGCAACTGGCGTACCGATTACGGAGTACCAACTGGGAAATACCCCAAAACCTCCTCATCTTAATTAATAAATAGCTTTAAATTTTAATTGGCTGCTTAATTAGGTTAGTATGGATAATAAGATAATATTTCTAAAAAATTCAAGTTAAATGGTACTCAAAAAAAAAAAGATAAAAAATACTAATAATAAATAAAAGTAAGATACAAAATAAATGAAATTAAAAAGTTAAATTTAAATTCAGTACAATTAGGGACCAGTTGTCGATGCCAAAAAAATTAAAAAGTAAACAGAGTTATAATAACTCATTGAACCAAGTGAACAGGGCGTTATGCTGAACGGTGAGAGCAGTTGTAGGTTGATGCTGAAAAGTAAATGGTTTATCCACACAAAAAAAAAAGGCCACAATCAGGACCGTATTTTTATATTTTCATTTTATATTTTTTATTTTTATTTTATTTGGTTTTTCTTCCATCCTTTTTATTTTCCTAACAAAAAAAAAGGAGTAAAAGCGTACAAAAAAACCTAACTATTCACTAGCCGTTAAGAAAGGAGGTGCACATCGTAGCAAAAAATATAAAAATAGTGAATGAGCCGAGTGCCGGATTCGAACCCTCAACCTAAGTCCGTCACCTCCTCTGCGCCAATTCGTTTTGTTTACAAAATGCCGGAAAGCCAAACGACTCCTCGACCTTTTTACACATATCTCAGTGGACGTAAATTTATGATGTTAAATCTCCGTCACCTGAACTCGCGGTCGCTTGTTCAGGATAACAGCCACGATGTCTCTTAACTCGAGGGAAACAATCAGGAGACGTCATAAACAGGCCTTGGGCGTTTCTGCGAACTTTTCACCCCAGGGTGATAAGTCGGCAGATCGACGGATTAACTCATTGCTAATCTGAGGACATTTTCAAAAAAATTCTTTGAAATTTTGATTAGATAATTTGGAATAGGTTCGACGTCTAGATCTCTATGGATGATCTTACGACGAACGAACCATGGCATCAGCAATCATAACCAGGTGTTTATTCTGAAACGCCTGAAGTCTCTTGATATTGGTGAGGGAAGTGGAGGCCCAAATCGGGCTACCATAAACCAGAATAGGTCTAATGATAGACTTAGAGCAGGAGCTTGTGTTTGATCGCAAGCCTACTCTTTCGAAAATTAGGCAGTTTAATACTTTTGCTTTGGCAACTGCATTCTTAATATGGGAATTGAATGATAATTTTGGGTCTAGAAACAACCCCAGGTATCTATATTTGTTACCCAGGGGACGGGCTCCAAAAAAGAGTGATACTCCCTAATGGAGAAATAGAACGCTTCCGAGTAAATAGCATACAGGCTGATTTGGTTGCATTTACTTTTATTTTCCAGGTGATTAGCCATTTTCAAATTTGTAAACATAAAATTGAAGGTCTTTAACAGCAAGCTGTGGTGCTTTGTTTTGTGTAGCAATTGCTGTGTCATTAGCATAGCAAAATAGGTTCGTCTGACAATCCCTCGGAATGTCGTTAATATAAATATTGAACAACGCGGGCGCTAATAGCGACCCCTGTTTTCTGAGGAAACTCCACCTACTCTAATTAAGAAAACTCCGTCTTAATGATTTGGGGAGAAAAATCAAGTCGCATGAGCTTGAATAAAAGCCATTATGCAAATTTTATCAATTTGGCTACGTCCAAAAATAATATTCCCGTAGATTTGCGTTCGTTAAAGCAATCAGCTCTAATAATTGGTGACAGGTTCAGCCCTAATGCTCAGCAGAGGCGCACGTTGTCACTGAATCACGAGTCGGGCTCCGATATCTAATGAAAAAGAAAAGCACAAATCTTTAAGCTGGGTTGTAATCTGCAGGCCACTCAAAATTGCGGCGAGCTAGTGCCGGTAACAACAGAAAGCGTAAGAAATCTCATTGGAGAACAATTTATCCTAACGTGAGTGGATCGCTGCCACCTCTTTAAGCTAGCCAACCAGATGCTAAGATCGCAGCCGACAGAAGCCAAATATCCTGTCTTCTGATTGATTCACGTTCTGCGACGTGCGATCTTAATATACGGAGGGAATCCAGCATTAGTCCCATAACAGCGAAATTACGTCTCGTTCAGGCCTTTAAATAAGTTAAGCATTGACAGCTATAGAAAGTGCAATTGTAACTACGACTATCGTGTTTCTTTCTTTCGGTGGTTCTATTTTCTTATTAGCCGCAGTTTTCTGATGGTTCGAGAAGTATTGATCAATCCATACAAACATTTATGGAATCTTCATTTATTTACAAGCAATATTTACAAAGATATACAGGGTTGATGGTAACAGTTCAAAGGCAAAAGCTCAACTGGAAGAAAAAAAGTTCTTTTAGAATAAAATAACTCGTTTCCACAGCAACAGCTGGTTTCCACGGCAACAGCCCGTTTCCACGTCAACAGCGCAATTCTGAATCGGTTCCAAACGATTTCTATAAAACTATCACGTGACTCTGCGTGGCATATTTGAACTAAAGCATAAAAATTCCAACAGCAATATTCTTCAAATTTTATACATTAAAAAAAAAAACACGACTTTTGTATTCTAACATACAACAGTAAACTTTTCAATCCACCATAAAACAATGTATGCATTTTTAATCATTCATTCTACAATAAAATGTCTCTTTTTTTTTACTTCTTCTCAATTACTATACATTCCCTAATATTTCAGATATATTTTTGTCTTATCCTTTAACTAAAGAGAAATATGGCAGAGGTGTGTGGGGGAGGGGTAGTTCCAAATGTACGATATTTATGTTTTTAATTTTATTGTATCTTAAATCTATATTAATCAGCAGACTTTTTTCTTTCTCGTTTCATTATATCTCTATCTGATTTGTAACCAAGAACCGCAAATAGTTTTTAATTAATCATTTTCAATTAAATAAAAATTAAGTGTTTTATAGAAAAAAAAAATTTTCAATTAAATAGAACTGTTTATAAAAAATATATCAATGATGAGATATTAATACCAATTTAATTGCTTACAGATATGAAAAATAATTATAACAGCTTAACCAATAATAAAAAGAAAACTTTTAAAAAAAAATCCTAATTTTACATCATTAAATAAAATTACTGAACAAAACTTTGTAAAATAAAATATATTATTAATTGAACATTTAGATTTTGTTTATTTCACTATTAAGATATAATAAAATATTATAATTTATATAATAATTATTAATTATATTACAATTTATATAATTATTTTATATTATTATTTATATAATTTAAATTACATATTAAAACTAAATTTTTGTTTTATCTTAAAATATTTTACAAACATTGGAATAGAAACCATTTTTAAATTATGTTTTTCATTTTTAGAAATGTGTGCACGACTTTTCACGTTTTTTTTAAAAATAAAATAAAATAAAACATTATCTAATATTTTTGTAATAACGATTGCATTTTATAATGATATTCACCCAAATATGAATGATGTTACAAAAAAAAAAAAAAAAAAAAAAAATTGTGCAATACACGTATACAAATAATATTTCAACCCTTTAAGGATAATTTTAATTTAAAACACACTTCAAAATCTTTTAAAACATTCGAACTTAAGTCTGCAAAAAGAAAAAAAAATTCTTTATTTATTAATTTTTTTATTTATTTATTTATTTTTTTTATAATAATAATAAAACCAAACGATAATTCAAGAATCACGTTCATTTTAATTTTACGAATGGTGCAAAATTCACCGTTCACAATACTGAAGCACCGTAACCAACAAAGATATATATCCAGCTTAGCAAAAAGTAGGGGGAGGGGGCGCCCTTTACCCATGCGTCATTATCGTCTGACAGTTAGTTCCCTTTCTGCTCCCCCTCCCTGGGTCGTCGCGTACCAGGTAGAAGTGAATGTCCTTCCGCTGACTAGGCCTAACTCGTGAGCGCTGACACCTGTTGCGAGGGGTCCAGAAAAGCATGTTCCACTCACCTTGGTACCTGGGGTCGTTGAGGACGCCCCTGAAGTTGGACACCAGTTCGAAGTTGGTGCATCGGCCGCCCTTGCTCGCGAGGAATTTGATGACTTCGTGATCGTTTAGAATAGCGTCCATCCGGACGCCCCTCGTAGACGTAGAGTAATGTTTAGAGAGGGCGCTGCGGTAGCTTCTTACCTGGTCGCTTATCCGGTGTCGATGTTTGGATGGGGAGCGTGCACAAAATTAGTATACGCAGTTACAGGTCTAGTGAAAAACAATTTGAAATTTGCAAATGGAATAAATGAAAGAGAATTAATAGTTTGAAATTAACGAAAATTGTTCTTTTTACTTCTTTTTTTACATATTTTTCTTTTAAAATATTCTGCTGGGGATCAGAAAAATTTTTGTACATACATTTATTTCTAAGTACCTATACTAATTCTTCTTGTGTACATATATTAAGTACTTATACTACTTCTTTTTAATTACATATATATATATATATATTTCTAATGCAGCTGACATACACTTAGACAGCTGTCTTGGATGTCTTAAGGCTAGCGCTGCACAGACGTTACTCACTTTGCATTGCCCAGGGGGCGTGTAACTTAAAGATAAGCGACGGCCGCGGAGTAACAATGCCCCCCGCAACGCTCCTATTAGACCGGACCTACGGTTTAAAGTGGATTCCGAACCACTACAAACATCCATGGCACCACCGGGACTAGAAACCGAAACCTGTTGTACTGAGCGCCAGAGCACTAGCCACTCGGCCATTTAGGACCTAATTTACATATATAAGTACTTATACTAATTCTTCTTATATATATATATATATTTCTAAGGTCTTATGCTAATTCTTCTTGTGCTCATATATTTATTTCTAAGAACTTATGCTAATTCGTCTTAGTACATAATTTATTTACAAAAAATAATTAATTTGATTTTTCAATTGTTAATTTTTTTTATATTTGGTTTATCTATCCATCAGCGTCTATCCATTTAAGAAATAGACATGATTTATTTTTTAATTTCTATTTTAATTATGCGAGCATTCTTAATCACGCTTATGTAATACAGGAATACATAATACTCTTTTGTTCAATTTCTTAACGTGCAATCGAGAATAAAGTTTGCGTCTTATTTTCGTAATTAACGATGCATCATAATTTTAAAGAAATTAAAAATTGAATTTCGTATTTTTTACAATTTTCGATTCTTCCAAAAATTTCACTTAATCATATAGACGTGCCATCTAATGACTGTTTTAAACTTGACTTGCTTTGATCGTGTTGATCTACAATTGAAGTTTACAAATATACCAGTCTATTAGAAGGAAAAAAAAAAAGTAAAACGTTTTCACAACAATATGCTGAATCTAATCTACACATGGAGGCTAACGCTGCCAAAATGCCTCAATAATGTCAAACTGTCTGTCTGTATGCTGAATCTAAAAGTTGTGCTTTCCTTAAATGAGAAAAAAAACTATAGCTTAAGCATTATTCCAAAAAAACCTGTACAAAAAATATTTATTCATTCCTTTAAAATATATGAATTGTATACATCAAATTTTGTTAAAATTCGTTGTTTCTTTCTTTATTATTTCATCTCAATTAACTCTGAAAAATTAAACATAGGTTCCCTAATTTTCTAAATTCGCATGAAACCAAAATAACGTTAAAGTTAATCTCGAAACCGCATGGAAAAGTTCGTAGAAATTAAAAAAAAAAAATAAATAAATAAAAATAGGTTTGCTCAGTAAATTATTTTCGAAAATTTGAAAGAAATTCATATAAATAGTTATAACAAACTTGTATTCAAACTTAATGCTTTTGATTTTATAGTAGAGTAATATAGTTTTTATTTTACAATCATTATCGCTACATTGATAAATGTCTGCATCGTTGGCGAAGTGGTTCAAAATCCCTTTCATCATCAGCATCAGCATCATAAAAAAGAAAAAGAAATTGTAGTAGAGTTTTCAGTAAAGGCAATGGATTTTCTCAAACTTCATTTTAGTTCTATGTAGTTCTTTCGGTTAAAATCTAGAATACTGTAAAACGTAAAAAGAAAACAATAAAACCTAAAAAGAAAACATTAAAATTTTAGCGATAAAGTGGTATAAATTGGCTGAAAGACAATTTAGGCATATTCTTTTTCTGGTATAATAGTGCTAAAGTTTGGCGTAAAAGCGATAGCATTTGGTACAAAAATATTCAAAGAATGAAATTTTTTTAGTCATAAAAATTTAGCGATCAAGCATTAACTTTTGGCATAAAAGCAATTTAAAAAACAGTCCCTTAGTGAAAAGTTTGGCGATAAATGTTGGAAATAGCATTTCAAGGATTAAAATTTTGGCAGGATAGTGATAATATTTGGCGTTAAAACGATAAACTTTGGCTTAAAAGCACTTTCAGGAATAAACTGCTGTAATAGAAGTTTGGCTACTAATGTTGGCGTAATAGTAACGTTTGATGATAAGTTTTGTCGAAATAGCGTTTTACAATGACACCGAACTTCAACAACCATTTATTTGTTTACTTGGCGATTTGGCATCCCAGTGAGGGATTTTGGCTTAATATCAATTTACTGCAAAAACTACCTGGTGCATTCATTACTATGCTTACTTGGCAACTTGGCATCCTGGCGATGCATTTGGCACAAAGGGTACAGAATTCTAGATTTTTATCGTTTTTTCTTTTCTGGCAATTTAATTAGCAATTAAACCGTGCAACGATAGCGATTACGAATTTTGGTTAAAATCTAGAATCCTGTACCCTTTGTGCCAAACACATCGCCAAGTTGCCAAGTCAGTAAGTAAGCATAGAAATGAATGGGTCAGGTAGTTTGCGCGGTAAAATCATATTATGCCAAAATCCTTCACTGGGTTGCCAAATCGCCACGTAAACAAACAAAATGGCTGCCAGAGTTCGGTATCATTGCAAAATGCTCTTTCGCCAAAATTTATAGCCAAACTGTGCTATTACGCCAACATTAGTAGCCAAATAGTTATTACGTCAGAGTTTATCCTGAAAAGGTTTTGAAGCCAAGGTTTATCGCTTTAACGCCACATATTATCACTATCCTGACAAAATATTAATCTTTGAAGTGCTTTATAGTCAATATTTATCGTTTTATCGCCAACATTTATCGCTTTATCGTCAAACTTTTCACTAAGCAAATTTTGTTATTTGAAATGATTTTACGGCAAAAGTAAATCTTTATCGCCAATATTTATCACTTTATTACCAAACTATTTCACTAAGCGAATTTTGTTAAATGTGCTTTTAAGCCAAAATTTAATGCTTTATCGCCAAATTTTTATCACTAAAAAATTTTATCTCAATACTTTTGCGCCAAATGCTATCGGTTTTATGCCAAAATTTAGCACTATTATGACAAAAAAAATTATGTCTAAATGACCTTTACGCCAATTTATATCGCTTTATCGCCAAAAGTTTTCCACTATTATGACAAAATCTTAATGTTTTTTTGCGCCACTTATTGGCACTTTAACGCCAAAATATATCATTATTTTGGCAACATTTTATTCTTAAATTGCTTTTACACCAAATTAAATCGCTTTATCGCCAAATTATTATGTGGAATTTCATTTTACTAACTCACAAAAATGCCTCGTTTAGACAAAAATAATAACCGCTTTTACAATAAAATTTCGCCAAAATTATTTGCTAGTTCGCCAATTTTTTTTTTTTTTTAAATGTCAAAAAAAAAGTCATGTTCTTTATCAAGCCGACTTCGAATAATGAATTAATATTAATAAAAGCGAAAAAGAAGAATTTTTTCTTCTTTTTTCTCAGAGAATAACTTACAGAGAATAACTTTCTCAGAGAATAACTTACCTTTTATTGTGGTATGTCCTTTGTCTATGGTGGCAACGAACGTTTTATTCCATCGGTGAAATCATAAAAAAAAATTTGCGTATGTCAAATTTGTGCTGTCAACTTAATAACGCTTTTAAATTGTAGCGTTAACTAAAGTTCTAAAAAGCTAAAGCTTCAAATATTCAGTGCGAATTCTAATTACGGTTTCCACAAAATCCGAACTAAACTAACATCTTTAAAAAGAAAATTAATTATTTAAGAATAAACATAAGTAATTAATAAATTAAAAAATGTTTTTCTTGTTTGTTTCTTATTTTCATGAGTGGCAACATCATAAAAATTGTTTATGTTTTTGTATCAGCGACAGACGTATGTTATAAGAATATGCTCGGAATAATCAATAATTTATCAGAAAACTTATTTAAAAAATATATATTTCTTTTCTTATTTACTGCAAATAAGAATTTTGCAACTAATTATCTAAAAACAATAAAATAGTCATTATATTGTTCGGAAAATGAAGCTACGAATGCCTCTAATTACAGTATTACAACCCTAAAGGAATTGGCGGAAAATTGGCGAAATATTCAGGGTTGCAAGATTGGCGACTTCCTCAGAGGGTACAGTATCCTAGATTTTAACATGAATTTTTATGTAATTTACAATATTCAAGACGTACGTTTAAAAGGCTCATTCAGAAATTGCAGTCATTAACAAGAAAATGGTTTCCTAATTTACTGCTTAGTTGGAAAAACTGCTCGAATTAATTTTGCAATGAAAAGTGTGGGTTTTTCGGGTGAAATCTAGAATACTGTACCCCTGAGAAAGTCGCCAATCTTGCAACCCAGAATATTTCCCCAATTTGTTTAGGATTACAATAGCTGTAATTAGAGGAATTCATAACTTCTTTTTCCGAATAATATAATGACTATTTTATTGCTACTTTGATAATTATTTGCAGAATTTTTATTTATAGTAAGTAGTAGTAGTAAATAAGAACATAAATATATATATTTTTAAATAATCTTTCCTATAAATTATTGATTATTCTGAGACTGTTCGTATATCGGCCACTGATACAGAATATAAAAAATTTTCTGATGTTGCCAATTATGAAAATACGAAATAAATAACAAAAACGATTTTTACTTTTTATTAATAACTTATTCTAGGTTATCAAATAATTATTTTCTTTTTCATGCTATTGACATAGTTAAGGTTTCGTCACAACCGTTATTTGAATTCTAACCAAAAAATTTAACTTTTAATTTTAGAAAATCAGTTCAAGGAAGAAAAAGGCCGATGGAACGTATTCATTTTTTCTGTGTTTTTGTGATATTGTTATTATTTTCTTCATTCATTTGATATGTCTATAAAAGGACAAGTTTTAATAAGGCACCAAAAAGAGACTTTTCGCCACCCACAAAAGATATATCCGAATAAAATGTAAATTCTTCTTTGATTTATTCATTTTATTAATATTGTTTTATCATTCGAATTTGGCTTCGTAATCGTGAAATATTTTTGACAAAATTGGGAAAAATTTTTGGCGTATTAGCGAATAATGTGGCGTTAAACCAATAAAGTTTGGCTTAAAAGCAATTTAGGAATAAAATTTTGGCAAATTAGTGACATTTTGGCGTTAAAGATGAATCTGTGAGATCGCTTCGTGTAATATTTTCAAAATCAAATTATTACAAAAGACTTGTTATATTGGAGGGAATAAATAATCAAATTGTTGGTTGAAATATTAATCACCTTTAAATTCGCATAAAAGTGACCTGCATAAAAGATACTTTACAGTATTTATTTCTGTACTTATTCAAGTACATGGTTTTGTATTTTTGAAACATATACGCTCAGGACTTAATGCAAGGAAAGGTCTTGGCTGGAATAAATAACCAAATTTTTGGATGAAATATTAATCACCAACACTTTTAAAATCACATAAAAGTGATCCGCAAAAAGATACCTTAAAATATTTATTTCTGTACTTATTCAAATACATAGTTTTGTATTTTTGACGCGTATATGCTTAGATCTTAATGTAAGAAAAGATCTTGGCTGGAATAAATAACCAAATTTTGGATGAAATATTAATCACCAACACTTTTAAAAATCGCATAAAAGTGATCCGCAAAAAAGATACCTTAAAAATATTTATTTCTGTACTTATTCAAATACATAGTTTTGTATTTTGACGCGTATATGCTTAAATGTAAGAAAAGATCTTGGCTGGAATAAATAACCAAATTTTTGTGAAATATTAATCAAACACTTTAAAAATCGCATAAAAGTGATCCGCAAAAAAGATACCTTAAAATATTTATTTCTGTACTTATTCAAATACATAGTTTTTGTATTTTTGACGCGTATATGCTCTTAATGTAAGAAAAGATCTTGGCTGGAATAAATAACCAAATTTTGGATGAAATATTAATCACCAACACTTTTAAAATCGCATAAAAGTGATCCGCAAAAAGATACCTTAAAATATTTATTTCTGTACTTATTCAAATACATAGTTTTGTATTTTTGACGCGTATATGCTTAGTCTTAATGTAAGAAAAGATCTTGGCTGGAATAAATAACCAAATTTTTGGATGAAATATTAATCACCAACACTTTTAAAATCGCATAAAAGTGATCCGCAAAAAAAGATACCTTAAAATATTTATTTCTGTACTTATTCAAATACATAGTTTTGTATTTTTGACGCGTATATGCTTAGTCTTAATGTAAGAAAAGATCTTGGCTGGAATAAATAACCAAATTTTTGGATGAAATATTAATCACCAACACTTTTAAAATCGCATAAAAGTGATCCGCAAAAAAGATACCTTAAAATATTTATTTCTGTACTTATTCAAATACATAGTTTTGTA